>JAIPRL010001379.1:41823-85099 GCA_025469235.1 Pemphigus obesinymphae | reverse complement strand
CATTTTTTTTTTTTTTTTTTTTTTAAAAATTTTAACCCCCCCCCCCCAAAAAAAAATCGACTCCAAGATCCGCCACTGATATAATAAATCGGTTTTTTTTTTACGTTTACGCGTAAGCTTGTATTATTAATATTATATATTTATTGTTCGCAATACGAATGTTTATTCCTTTGTAGGTATGTACTCGATATTAAAATAATAATAAATAATAATAGTACGTAATATTATTATGTGGTCCGCGGGAAAGTCTAGCCTAAACGGTCAGCAAGTTGGCGGCAGTGGTGACGAGCAACACAATTACGGCCATCGTATAGCCCTGGTTCCGACGTCCGTCCGAAAACAGAGGCATGGTCCGGTCCAACATCCAGTCGTAGCCCAGTCGGCTGTTGTTGTTCTTGAGGAGTTCGGTGCCCACTTCCCTCCGGATCTTAAGGTTGTAAGCGTTCAGCCATTGTACCTGAGGACACGAATTAAAAAAATACACTCGTTAATATTTGTTCATAGGACTTGCCAGTAGAAAAAAAAAAGTAAAAAAACGTAATACGACAATAATTGTTTAAAAACGGGAGAACGTATAAGATAATATATCGAACGAAATTCGTTTTTTCCCACATACATTAACCCACCTTTTTTTTTTCTACACATTTTAAGTCATCTACATAGTTTTATCTGATGATCCTAGACTTAAGTAGTTTTTACGCTAAAATATATATTATAAATAATATAGGAGATGGACGGACTACGTTAGGCAGATACTGGTGGTGGATATAAAACTTCGCTGTTTTTAACTACACTATCCCAGCGGTTCCCAACCTGGGGTAAGAATTTCATGTCTAAGGGGTACGTGAAAGATTAATCAATAATGGTGGACGTGTATAGTAACATAGACTTATAATATATATTATAAATCTATGTAGTATGTACAGTACTTACACAAAAAATAATAATAATGTTTTTATTCTCGTAAACGATGAAGACGACAAATGTATAAAAATTATACCTTACTTATATAATTTGAACCTGATTTTAAAAAACTAACAAGGATAAGGATCTCACTAAATATTTTCTTACATCAATTCATTTTTATATAAATATTTTTTTGTTTTTAATACAAAATATTAAATATATACTTCATAATATTACTTTATTGTTTTTTATTTATACATTATAAGAACAATAATGTGGAAAAAAAATTTAAAAATTATATGAGCGGTACAATCTAACAAGATATAATAGCTTTGGAGTACGCAAGTATAAAAAGGTTGCTAATTGCTGCGACTATCCTGTTAGAGGACTGGATGGGTGATACTCCAACTTCCGCCATCTGCAGTATCTGGATTGTTCATTTAATAGTTTTTTTTTTTCTGATAACATACTGTATACAATATGAATTGTGGATTGTATAATAATTATACATAGATTTTATAATATTAACAAACATGTTTGAATAAAGTAGCTCTGTATAGAAATTTAAATATTTAAATTTTATTATTGTGTAGGAATTAACATGAGTAATTATTTATATTTTATCATCGTATATAGGAACTTGAAACTCGTCCCCAATATAGACAATAAATAAGTATATTATCATGCAATTTTGCTAACCGATATATTATATATCAGATTATAATCCCTTATACTTAAAGGATAAATTTCACATTCGTATAAGTATTTTCAATAAATTTAGTTAGTAAAATAAAAATAAAAATCATTGGCAATATATATTATTATAATAAATGTATAATGTATATATTACAAAAATGTGTTCGAATCGGTGCAGTAATAAATTAGTATATTTTATGTTTTTTATATTGCCAGTTTGCCACTTCCTTCCCAAAACCTTCAGACGTATAATAATTTATAAATATAAAAACAATATGGTAAGTATAATAAACTAATAAACTGTAAATGTATAAACTTTTTACAATAGAATAAATGTAATATGAAAATGTTATCATATGCAGTATAAAGGAGTGTTTAGAAAGGACCATCAGGTCTTATAGCTTCTCACAAATGACTTAAACACTATTTTCCCAATTAGGTATGTAATAAAACATGAAATATTTTACTTGGAGATGATTTAAAAATATTATGATTGACGGATAAATATGGGTACAATTACAATGGGAATGGTTTGGTATAATTTCAGTATTCGAACTTATTCTTTTTACTAGATACAATAATGAAAATTAAATTTAAAATATATGAATAATGTTTTCAATAAAAATAAAATGTATATTATATTTAAATGTTTATTTTTGAAACATAATAATGTCAAAAACCTAACCATATTATCTATATTGGCAGCTGTATAGTTCAACAATTGGCTAGAGGGAAATTTTCACATAACAAACTTAAGAAATATATTTTATTATGGTATGAACTAAGAATGTAAATTACACTTTCGTATGTATATCAGAAAAAAGGTAAGTAACACCATTGATAATATATTGTATAGATACCTATTGTAATATAAAACACGCTGCGCGAGAATAATCGCTTAAAAGCGTTATGCTGTCATCCAATTAATATGATCGGATAACGCTGAATCGCTAGTAGTCACGTGTGATTGGTATAATTTGTGTGACCCGACGAGAGTTGTCGACCGAAAATGGGAACAATCCATTTGGTTTCCGCGCCGGTAATGGACTCGGTGTCAATATCGAGTTCATTTAAGGAAAAAAATCTTTGACATTTTGTTGTTTTTATTCTTCGTTTATGTTTTTTGACTACTTTCCCGACGTAAGTATATTTTAATTTTTTTTTTCTTAATTCTGGCGACTGGATTTGACGAACCTTTGACCATTGATTACTTCACATTTTCTTGTACTCACGGCTTAGCCGACCGAGTTAAGGTACGGTTTCCAAGACACGACTGGCTGCCGTGTGTATAGTGGTTTCCTACATACGAGTCATACGACCAAACACGCTGCGACTGGTATTATATTTTCATATCGGTACAACATTTGTATACGTTTAGAATTGTGTTTTCGTTGTTTTTTTTAGTTGTCGTTATATTACTATTAGATATTTATTATATATTTATTACTATGGATCATTGGATCAAGTTATTAAAAACAATAATGTAATAGTAAAACTTCTTTTAGAAGAGGAAGAAGAAGATTTGGAAAATTTAAATGTATTTAAACGAAGATCAATAAATAGAATGTATAAAGTTAGGGATAATGAAGATTATTTTGGAGTACTCATTAATGGACATCTTAGAGATTATAAACGTAAAGTTCGTAATATAATAAAATAAATAACCGCACGGAAAGACAATATAATATTGTTATATCACTGCAGAATATATTCTGTGATTATATTATTATCGCTATGATAACGCTATATTGCGATACTTCGATATTGCTTGACACTGTGGCCGGACACACACGAGCTCAAGAAATTTGGCTTCAGAGTCCATAAAATTACGATGACACGCAATGCAACTCACGCAGTGCACTGCTTCTAGAGCAGTATAAGATCGTCACGCGCGACGTCTGTTTTTGAAACGCACACGCCGATCGCATCTTATTGGAAACCACACTCCGAGATTATTATTACAGCGGTCGGGACTACGTGAGTCGTTGCGGCCAGTCGTGCCTTGGAAACCGTACCTTTACGCTTCAGTGATACAAACGCAGTCGGAATTGTGGCCATATAAATGTTCGAGCAATGGTATACGATTACAGGCACGATGACAAAGGCGGGGAAACTTTTTACATACTAAAAGTCACTTTTTTGAGTAGGTAGTCCAAAATCGAATTTTGGATTGCTCATAACTCGAGGGAGAGTGAACCTAGTGTTTCGCGGTTTTGTCTACCCCTCTTTGGCTTAAAGTTCCTGTACATTAATGCCCATTAGAGGGGCAGGGGAGGGACATAGTCTCTTCTGGAGAATACCAAAAAAAAAAGTGACTTTTAGTATGTTATATACCGCAGTGTATAATACATTTTGACATTAGTCCGAGTCCGATCTGACTGTTTTTGAATTCGCAGTGACAATTGATAAAAAAAAATATTTCCCCTCTATATACCGATAATCAATGGTAGTACGTATTAGTGCTGAGCATTCCTTTGACCAATTCGTAATCCGGGTTAAAATATACAGTCCGAATTCTGGATTCAATCCGTTTCATCCGGATTACCGATTAAATTCGTCAATCTGGATTTAGGATCCAATCCGTCAATATAATAGTCAACTTGTAGGAAAGTTCAATACAATTAAAATGGTCAACGCGTATTTCCATCGTGGTTGTTTTTATCATTTGTTTGTTTTGCGCGTATTTCATAAAATTTGTAAAATATTTACCAGTAACATCTCGAATCAGTGATAACGATAATCATGTAATCCGGATTCGCCGTGTAATTCGTTAATCCGAATTGCTGTTGTGACCCGGATTGTAATTGCGATCCGGATTAAACGGATTATAGCATATTTATCGATCAGGATTAGTTATCCGGAAACGGATTGATCCGGATTAGGTGCTCAGCGCTGGTACGTACGTACATCGTATATTATGATTGCATTGCCACCGCGGCGGCGAAATTGGTCACGCAGTATTATTATTCGGCGAGCCCGAACCTAACAGTGCAATCGAAGTTTCTGGAACTTTCGAACACCCAGTCGCCACGGACGATGCATGGAACATGGAACTCGCCGTTGTATTGCGTGATTACATTTTGACAATAATATGTATTATTTTTATTAAATACTTTATTACTCAATAATATTTTTATTACTCAATGCAACGTCGCGGTCGCATCCTAACAGTATCGTTTTACAAGTACAAGTACACAGATATATACCTATCCTAAAATACGTATTTTTTTTTTTTTTTTCATTGAACGGTTTTAATTAATCTGAAAACATTTAAATGTATAGGAGATTATTATTTTTAACGTCCTATAGGTTGGCTTTAAACAATACATATTTAACTTTAAAAATACGAAAATGCTTTTATATTTTTTAGGTCAAGATTTTACTTGCGTTCACAAATATTGTTTTTAAACATTGATTTTTTTGTTCAATATTGACTATTGACATTTCATTTTATATAGGTATTTTATATATACAATATACATAAATATTAAACACATGTTTATAAGTATTTTTTTGTTTAAAATATACGAATATTATTTTGTGGATATAATATTATATTTATAGGAATATTCAACTAATATTAAAAGTATTAAACATTAAACAAATCTGTTTATGAAGTATCTTAATTCTATAGGTATACACTATACAATTAAAAACTTAAGATACAATAGTAAATAATAATTATGAAGTGAAAAATAAACTAAAATAATACGAGTAGCTACCTATATTATAATTACATTATTTATTGTCATAATAAAATCAGTAGATAAACAAATTAACTATAATAACTTTTACAATATTATAGAACTAAAATATTTATTAATGAATACAATAATATATTATTGTATTAATTTAATTGTACTGTAATTCTCAGTTTTGCAATCAGCTTTATTGTGTAATTCTGTGTTGGTCCATTTACACCTTAAATGTTACAGTTCTAAATAATAGTTCAATGAAGTAATAGTACAAATAATGTTCTTTCAAGGCGACCAGTGGCTTGCACAGGATTATTAAATGGTGGAGAGGGCTTAAAAATAAAAAAGTACCTAATCAGTAGACACAAGATAAGGCATGGAAGAATAAAAAATCTGCTTTTCTAGTGTTATAAAAGAATACTTTTAAAATTATATATTATAATGTATATATATATATAATATAGTAGCGTATTCACGGAGAGGGGATCAAGGGGTACTGAAAAAGAACCAACAAATATTAATTTTGAAAACTTAAATACCTATACATCATTCTTGTAGATAGAGCTTTTTTTTAAACAATAATAATTGAAGATAGGGTTTAATGACTTAAAAAATTAATAATAATGTCCTAAAATTATAATAACTATACATTTTAGATTCTGAGTAGTGCGAAATTGGACAAGACGATAGTGAACCCCGCAGGGTTTTTTAATTTGGGTAGAGAAAAAAAAATGTATTCAAAATTATATAGTGTAGGTACCAATACCAAATCAAAGAATAAATTTTTGCCTACTGAGGTCATTAGGGAATAGGGTGAAAATGAATTTATATGGCCATAGAGAAAGAAATTTAAATTAAATTTACCAGAGAAAGAAATGAAAATAGATGCTTAATACAAAATTATATTCTATACCCAAATTTTGCATTAAAATTAAATATTTTAAATTTAAATTATAAATTTAATTGAAAAAAAATTGGACAGGACGGGTGTGGACCCCGTAGATATTTAAATTTGGGTAGATGCAAAAAAAATTATTCATGCTTATATTGGTATAAGTACATACATAAAAATAATGAACAAATTTTTACCTAATTAGTTAATTTGGGATGAGTGTAGGAATAACTTTATATATCCATTGAAGAGAAATTTCAATTACATTCACCAAAGAAAGAAATAAAAATAGGTACCAAATACACATGTGTAATATATACCTATATTTTGAATTAAAATTTAATTAAAAAATTTTTAGTTTGAAATTTAATTGAAAAAAATTGGATAGGGCGGGTGTGGACCCCACAGGTTTTTAAATTTGGGGAGATTCAAAAAAATGTAATCATATTTATATTGGTATAAGTATACATATACAAAAACAATTAATACATTTTTTCCTAATTATGTAATTTAGAATAAGTGTAGGAATGTATTTATATGGCCATTGGAAGAGTAATTTCAATTAAATTTACCAAAGAAAGAAATCAAAATAGGTACCAAATACACAATGTGTAATATATACCTATATTTTGAATTAAAATTTAAGTTAGAAATTTTAAGATTGAAATTTAATTGAAAAAAAAAAATGAATAGGATAATAAAAATGAATTCATTATGTTTTTGGTATAAGCACCTAAACTTATGACTATACTACCTATATCACATGATAAAAAGAAATTCAATTTTAATTTACTGTTTGCAAATTTTTGCTATTAATTTAAGAATCATCTTGTATATTTAAAACTATATTTATGCATCCTAATAATTATATACAAGTCACGTGTTCCCATTTGTCATTGTCACATATATCATCTAGTGATATATGTCACATTGTGACATTCTACACATATTTTCGTATAGTAAGTATTTTCAACTTATCTTTGAATATTAAAACTACGTATTTCTTAAAAATATTTTTGAGACAACCGATACTTTTACACAGGAAAAGTTGAACACCCAAAACATCCCTTAAAAATATAAATTTAAATCAAAAAAGTTTACGTTGCATATAGCAACTATGTGGAGTTTTCGATGAAACCAATTTCGCTGGGATAACATGTAGAACGAAATTTTCTATACATTGTAAGTTTCGTTTCAGTAAGTTAAGCTGCGCCCACAGAATGATAGTAGTGCATGGGAGTAGCTTTCACGATGGTACTCTCCAAAAATTATATATTTATGATATATTTTATTATACATGATAGTCATTCTCGCACTATCACATTTTCATGATAGTGTGATAGTGCGTTTATCACGCCCTATATATTATACGTAAATGATTTCGGGAGAATACTATCGTGACAGCTACTCTCATGCACTACTTTCACCGTGTGAACGTGGCTTTAATATAATAGTTTGTTAAAATATATGACTGTATTTCAATATGCAGCCACAGTGAACTATATGTAGTCTCCGGTAATTATTTTTTCAGAATATCTACATATCTACAGTAAATCAGCTTTAAGTCGAAATACTATATTTAGCCTTTACTTATACATTTATAATGTACTTATAAGAGCCTATTTGCATGACCCGGGGGACACCACGTGGAGGTTGGCTCTTATTGCCCCCCAAAATGATTTTTTTTTCTAGCAGCTTAAAATCAATTATAACAAACAAATACTCCTGGAGTAAAAAAAAAAAAAAAGGTAACCATGACAACTTTATTTGTTATTTTGTTAATTTCCCTACATTTATAAAATATTTCCATTATAAATGGTAGTTTTAGATTTCTAAACATATGTTTAGATGTCCGTCCGTCTCTCTGTCCGTAGTTACTATAGTAGGTTACATAGTTACGATTGTTGAGTTGGTTACCAGGGGGATAGTATTATTCGTTTTATAATATTTTTATTACATAGTTACGAGGAATATTATTGATTTGGTTACTGGGGAAATAGATAGGTACAGGTAATTCGTTTTTATTTAAAATGCGTTT
Source organism: Pemphigus obesinymphae (assembly GCA_025469235.1). NCBI lineage: Eukaryota > Metazoa > Arthropoda > Insecta > Hemiptera > Aphididae > Pemphigus > Pemphigus obesinymphae. Next base: position 76,872 of record JAIPRL010001379.1, on the reverse strand, counting down.
AAAGACCGGAAATAACGTGTTTCTTTAGACTTAAGAAAACTGCTGGGAAAATCGAAAATTATTTCTCTGATGTATCAACTAGGACCAGTTTGCTATCAATAAAGCTCTTTACTCCAAAACTCCGGCTAGACTCCTTCTATCCGAAAAAATATATATGTACATGAAAAATATAAAACCAATTCGTTCATAATCTAAAATTAATAGTTATATTGGGGGTGTACGACCGATCTATTCGAAAAAAAGGTTAATCAAATACTTTCACTTTTAAAATACTTTAGTATTTATTATTATTATTATCTTTGGCTATAATATTTTATATATTATTTTATACTGGTATGAGACTAAAAAACTCGGTCTCTTTTCTTTTTATAATACCAAAATTTAATTAGGTTAAACATACCTGTTTCGGGCTGAGCATGTAGTAGTTGATAAGTTTCGGTTCAAACGGTACCAGAGTGATCGGTGAAAATGTCAAATATTTTCCCATTGTTTCATTCTAAAAATCGCAATATTTTAATAAATCCGTAAAGTTACATCCCTTAAATATTTATTGGATAGGTAGCTACTCAAATTCAGTGCTAATATTTTGCAACAAAATTTTTAAATTATAAAACTTAATATTTTCATATCAAAATACAAAAAATTAAACTTTTAGTTGCAAAATATTAACACTGATATGAAGTAGATTTGAAAATGCGGGGGAGCCAATTTAACGAACATAATTTTAACAAAATTCTATTGAGTAGATACAACAAAAAGCACACTAGATATTACATAATACCTATATTGGTTATTATTTTTTAAGTACCTATTTGTATTTACCTTTGGTATCACTTCTAATATCGTTTCTAGACGTACCCCAAAATCATTTGCTTTATAATACCCAGGCTCTAAGTTAAAAAAAAAAGAAACATTTATTATCAATAAAATAAAGCGTCTATATATAATATTATTATTTATGAATAATAAATAATAAAACTACTGATCCATTAAAAACCGTTTTTTTTTTTTTATTATTATTTTTTAAATTTTTTACTTACCGTCAGATATAAAATATCCTTCTTTGAGCACTACGTCACTTGCTTTTTGCCCATAATACATGTTTACGGGTGCTTGAATATGTAAACAAATAATATATTTAAATTATTAGTTACATTGACAGTATAGGTATATTAAAATAAATTTTAGACTACAAATTTAGAATATAATAAACTAATTTGTCATACCTATTTAAATTTGACTATTTCTAAATAATTAATTTAGCAGATACACGAGTATCGTGTTTATGCTGTTATATATATATATAGGTATAATTGTCTCTATAATATATAGTTAGAGAGCCATATTTTTTTTGGGGGGGGGGGGAGGCATAGGTGGGAACATATAGTAAATATCTGGAGATGACACGTTTTTCGAGAGCAATACGTTTTAGGAGGGGTGGAAAAATGTGTTGACGGGCCAAAAAAAAAGGTAATTTAATAAGAGTACCCGCGGGAGCACAAAAGTCCTAAATATGTCCCTGCGGCATAGTCGCCATACGGCCTTACTAACAGACATTTTATTTATATTCTGTTTTACAGATTATATCTAATATGAAATATTAATTTTGATTTTGAGGATTTCGGATTTCGATAATTCTTCTCTATAAAGGATTTGATTTTGAGACGTTTGGAATCCTATTTTTGGCGGTTTTAGATCTTGAATTTTTAAATAAAATAAAACCTCTAGTGATTTCGGCCAGCTCAGTATATTATATGCTTAATGTGAGTACTGAATTGTGAATATCATATTATATTTACGTTCGTGAACTTTGAGGAATACCCCGATTCCGTGGCTAGTACCATGTTTGTAATCGTAACCAAAGTCCCAAAGCGGTGCTCTGGCGATCACATCGATCTGATTGAGTTTCAAGTTGTACGGAAAAGTGAACGATGCGAGATCAATGGATGCCATTAACACCCTCGTGTACGCTTCCACTTGCTCGGCCGATGGCTGACCAAAATGCACCGTCCGCGTCACGTCCGTAGTGCCGTCTGTATACACACAGTGATACATTTAATGGTTATATTTACATTATATATTTATACGTATTTATGTATCCTGACCGAACACAATTATTATTATGACTTAAGACGTGTTCCAGGTTTCTGAAAAATATGGCTTTTATCAAGTAAAAAAATATTGAGCCAAAAGAATGATCGTTTTATAAGTTTCAAGTTTCAACTAAATGCCGTTTACGCCAAATATACTTGGGCAACATTTCCTGCGATGGAAACTATTATGGAATTAAAACCTTTAAAATAATAGATATTTTTTTTAGGTGTAAATGAGTATTATTATTGTTATTTTTTTTTTTTTTTTTTTTGTGAAGACGGGCATACCAAGAGACAAAAATCGTAATTTAATTTTAATGAAATGTGGTTTCAATATTGAATTATCGTCCCAGAACATTTCTAGGCCTTTTGCATTTAATTTGCTATTATTCGTTAGGTAGTTTTCAAAATTTTGCATACCTTTAATTTTGACGAAAAATTGATTTTTGTGTTTATATTTGTATTTGTTTTTTTAATACATATTAACACAATAATTATCATTGAGTACCAGCACAAAATAATTAAATTTTTCACTATATTATGAATATATAGTATTTTAGTATATACCATTACTAGATAAATATTCTGCTCATAAAAGTGTATAGTTTTAAAATCTAACAAAGGTTAAATTTGATGCTAATATATATATATATATATATATATATATTTCTTTTTTTTGAGAGGGACTTTCATAAAATTTGCCCCCCAAGCATTGTAATAGCCCCAATTGCAAAAATAAATTGTACGCAAAAACTAAAGGTACAAAAATTATGAAAACTACATAGCAAACCATGGCAAATTAATTGTAAAAGTTAAAAAAAAATCCGGAGTCGTTAATTCCAATTCGATGGGCTATAGTGAAATTAAACTCCCAAAAATAAAATAAATTTTCTGCAATAACTAAAGGTATGGAAATTCTGAAAACTACATGGAAAATTAAACGTGAAGGTTAAAAAAAAAAACCAGTTAGTCAACTCCAAATTTTTTTTTCGGGGGTAGGGGGGCTATATTATACCTATATGGCCTCAAATACACAATTTGCGAAAACTAAAGGTTTGCAAATTCTAAAAAATAAATAGCAAATTAAATGCGAAAGTTCTAAAAAGTCTAGAATTGCTAACTCGAATTCGGGGGACTATAGTGGAGTTGCCCCCCTCCAAACATAAAATAAATGTTTCTGCAAAAATTAAAACTTCATAGTAAATTAATTGCAAAAATTCTATAAATGTTCTGGGGTGCTAACTCAATATTGGGAGGGGGAGAACTTTACACACATGATAAAATGTGCTTATCATTAAATATTGTATCCATCTGTTATGACTGGAACGCTATTTACATATTGTATTTATTAAATAATAATAGGGCCGAAACTTATATAATATATAGAATATCTATATTATATGAATAATCGGGATTTTTTTTTCCAGAAGAAACTATTATACACATAGGTATGAACTTCAAGTCTCCTCATATGATATATTTATGTTTGGAGTGGGGAATTCTACTAAAATGTATAATTTTTTTCACCAATTTGTCACTTTCATAATGGTACCAATAATTACCAAAAATATAAAAACTATAGTTTAATACGTTAATTTGATTAAAAGTCAAGGGTAATTTATAATTTAATATTTATATATTTTAATTAATTATTATACATATATAGGTACTTGGATTTGAAGTCAAACTAACTATATAATTGTCTTATTTTATTATTATTTTATAGTATATATATATATACCTACCTATTTAACATTTATTTAATTGTTGATTATTCTGAATTTCACGAAATTATTTTATTGTATTTATTTTAAATCTACAATGAACTAATTAGTAGTTAATATTTATTTACGGATATATAAATATATATATATATATATATTATAGTAAATGTGACTAATTTGAATATTTTACTGATTTAAGAGTGTTACACATAGTATATGTATTTGTTCGTCCTTGTATGTACGATATACATATATTGCATAGTCCATAATAATTTTCGTTGCCCTTTAGTATGGCGGCGCCAACGGTATATAAAAATGGTTTTACTGTCAACGTGGCATTTAGAATATTTGTTGACCTACATTACAAAATAATAGCCTAAATATTGTCTTAAGATGTTTAGGCTATAAAACGAGTTTTATGTAAGTCTAAATCGGCGAACGACGGCGGTATCCCTCATAATTTCTAAACATAATTTATTATAACCGATATGACGATATTATAAGGTATCTACAGATATTATAGTTACATCATTCGTCCATCATACATATTAAAAGTCAAATTTAATCATTGTAGATACAGTATAACTAATTTAACCAGATTTGTGTAGATTAATTGATATAAAAACTAGTTAGGTATAGTAGGGGTGGAAGTATTGGATACGATACTGGTGGTGGGCTTATAATTGGGTTTGAAAACAATGATAAATCATTTCTTTCAATAAAATGATGATTTTGACCGAAGTATTTGTATTATTAGTTTCTGATTTATTATAATTTTCGGTGGTTTTTCTCTATGTATAAAAACTGCTGAGAAAATTGAAAATCAACCTTTTTCAAACACCTGAACTAGAATAAATTTTCTATTAAAACGATTTTCACTCGAAAAATTCTGCTCAAATCCTACCCAAAAAAGTATATACAGCATACAAATTACAACAAAATAAAGTTTAATATTTTATAAAAACGACTGAAAAGTTGTTTAAAAGTCCAAAAGTGTTTACATTTTTACGACGTCAACAAGACCGTATTTAGATTTCATTTTCGGAGGGGTCCAAAATATATTTTATAATTTTAGTGCATATTGAATTTATGTTTTTGTCTATCATATACCGATTTACCGGATTTATAGATTTTGAAACCAGATTTGAATTATATCAATAAATTATCTTTTAATAGAATTATTTTACATTTTTCAATTTTTATATCCAATATTTTAATATTTGGTGGACTAAAATTAATATAACTAATTTAAGGAATAAATATTAAAAAGTAAAGAATTTATCAAAAATAGGGAGTTTACCAAACAGTTTTCAAAATATTTACTGACAAATTTAATCAACGATGTACAAAAATTGGTTTTTTTTTTGTCTTTGTATAAAACTCGTCACAGAGACCCGCCTTGAAAATTTAATTATATTTAACACAATAAAATTATGATTACTTATTTATGGCAAGTTCAAAAATTAATTATTTAAGAAATTTTTTTTATAATATTATCTTTGACGATGCTTTTTATAGATGTATCAATGTTTTTCGAATACTTACCTTTAACCATTATTTCACCTATAATCTATATGATTATTTTGACATGTTTTACTGTTGCATTTAAATCACAATCCACACAGATAAGTATATGTTTTTCAAAGTGTTATGACTCATTAACCAATCGATTATGACTAAAAATATTAAAAACATTTTTAGTACTTGAAAATGAAAAACAGAAATGAAATCTATAAAGTACGAAATAGAACGAATTTTCTATTGAAAATCTCTCTACTAAACTCCTTTGAAGGTACAAAATTAAATTAAAAATTAAAAAATAAAAAGCTGTCTAGTTATGGAGAAGGTGGAGGTTGATTCAACGTCTTTTGGTCCTCGGTCAGGATAGTGTATTATTATTATTTTAGATTTGAAAGTAAAGATAAATCATTGTATTCTAAAAAGGATTCTGAATGAAGTTCGGTATAATATTATTAAAATAAAAATGAGCTCCTAACCATGACAACTTTATTTGTTATTTTACTATTTTCGTTATCTAAATTTAAGATAGTTTTCCTTTACACTTAAAAAAACTACTTCAAATATCGAGACCGGTTTAAAACACCAAATATACCCCAACAAAAAACCTCTTTAATCCCAAAAACTCTTCAACTCCTTTAACCAAAAATGTTTATACATACAAAAATAAAAAATAAACCATATCATTGTAAAACCAATATATTCTTCGCCATATGCTCAGAATCTAAAATTAAAATATCAATTTAAACAGTGCAAGTTATTCATAATAAATAATAAATATGATACGTAATATGTATATTAATATTATTATTGTTTTTTTTTATTTTTTAAGTTACGTTGAAAATACGACACATTTTATACATATTATAACTTAAATACATTGCGCATGGAAAAAAAACACTTTCGTTTACTATGACGTCAATGTATAGATATATAGATTTCGCACTCTGCAAATAATCGAAACTTTTTACTTTCTATATCTGATAGGTCCGACGGATTAACATAATATATAGTATATATATTATATATTATTTTAATCCAATATGTTATATTGTAACGTGCATAATGCACATCCATATCATAACGTGACAAGAATTAAAATATAAAAATGTATAACATTTTCAATTTTCTTTAAATTAAATAATTCTCTTAAATAGTGATATTATGTTGCATACCTAATATAGAGAATTCAAGTATGAAATTGTATTTTGCGCATGTTGGGAAATTGACTATATTATATTTTAACGATTTTGTCCGCATTTTCTAAAATATGTCCAAAATGTAGTTAATAGTCATTTTAATTTTCAATAAACGATTAAGATATTTACTAATTCTTCGCAAGCCTAAAATTTGGTTTGGTCTTAGTAAAAATTATTTTAGAGACACAATTTAATGTTTTTTTTTTTTTTAGTTCCTTCTAGACCTGTAAGTCATGAACCCTGGTTATATTATTATAATCAATATAAGATGAATAATGATAACGGATTATATCTGTAATAGATAAATATAAGTAGGTACTCAGTATACCCACCCCAATAATGAGCACCACTGTCGATGACCAAAGTGCTGATATGGTCAAGTTTCAAACTGCTGGCTGGCGACGGTGTGTAATGAGGTATAGCCCCGTTGGGCCCATATCCCACAATTGACCTAAAACTCGCACCTCGACTGTAGTTCTGATCTTCTCTGTATTTATCCACCATATTTGCCACGGCGAGCTCGGTGAGTTGCTGTCCGTTTTTGAACTAAGAGATTTTTTTTTAAAGTACGGAAATTGAAGAATAACATACTAGGTATTATAGTATAATAATATATACTATGATTGTAATTTATTTGACAGTTTTCCCAATCTAATTCTCTCAATTTCCTCCAAAAATGATTATTTTATGATTAGAAACTAACATCTGTTGGAAATTTGGAAAGGGGATCGTCTTTTGTTGGGAATTTAAAAAATATAGGTAATTGGGAAAATTAATTTTTGAGAAAACTGTCTCCAAATTTATAATAGTTTTTAATTTTAATTTATTTTACTGCATTTTGCAAATATTTAATACATTATTCCCACAATCCAATAAGAAATAATATAATAATTAAATAAATATATACGTTTTGAATTAAACTTTATTATTATATTATATTATGTGTATAGTATACACTGTACCTGTTCGTTAAGTTTAGCCAAAATATTACACATTACAGCTGAATCTCTAATGTGCGAAAGTCGCATTCCTCCCTTTTCAACAGAATTCTTTTCTGCCATCATATACATGATCGGTGAAGGAGCTTGCTTTCTCTTTTCGGCATTGATCTATGACAAATTGACGACGAAATAAGCAAACAGTACCATATTAAAATAAAATCATTTATCATTATATTAGATTTCCATCAGTTATATCAGTTAAAACATAATTTATTCATAGATCATAACTACAAAACTATATATTTTTAAAGGTGGCTGATAATATTTATAGTTATATTAATATGTCATACATCTTAATTATTTACTACTATTGGATAGTAAAAAGTAAAAACTTCTCTAAAGAGTATTCTCGATTTAACAGATTAAAGAAAACGCCACACCAGCATTTGCTGTCTCCGTCTAACAAACTATAACGATATAGGAAATTTACATTTGGCATTCTTATTACAACTTGGTCATTTATAATATTATAATTTATTTATTTATTATCAAATCTATGTCCCACCTTATTTTTTTTCAAAAATTTTAATTTTAAAGTAAAATACATTTATTTTAATTATTGTGAATTTAAAAATTATTATTATATTAATTATATATTTTTCAAAATTAAAATTTTGGGAAAAAATTACGGTCAGGCATAGATAATGTTCATATTTATAATTGGTTATAGGTAAATTTACTCTTACATAAGCAATGACGAAGTTGTAGTAGGAATGCTGAACATGAATTTTCTATATTGTCAAAAATTAATAATGTAGATTCTTATTAATCCTTACTCAATATTTCTATCATGTAATAAAATAAAAAACAGGCGTATGAATCATAGATTACAATATTAAATTATTTTCTTTCAATTTAACAATAATAATCGATTTCACTCTAATTTTAACTTAGAATCCACTGTAAAAAAACTATGGAGTATTCAGGGCTGGTGGGAAAGAGGCTTCTTTCACTTTTTTACGCTTTTTAAGAAAGTATTTTGTCGAAAAAAATAGTCGACACAGGAAAAAGTGGATTTTTTTAGGATTATAAGTCGGCAAAATTAATTACTCCAACGACACCCCCCAAAATTATTATTTATCGCTAGCACTGGGAGTATCTATAGATTGTTCCTCTCGAGTGCGAGAATAATAATTTGGTTATATATGTACTATAAATTATTTTACTAATTATAATTTTTCTAGATTAATCTAGAACAGATGACAGTATATAAAATATCGTAACTTACCAAAATGTAAATACAACGGCTTGCCCCATTATTAAACTCTGTAGCTGATGGTACAAGAACTTTTCGCCATACCTGCGACAGCGTTCTCAAGTCGGTCCATATAGCGTCATAATCGTGGACCCTATTTACAGTATCGTACAAAAAAAAAAAAAAATGTTCTTATATTATTAATTATTATAGATAATCAATTTTAAACATATTCTAATGATATATAATATTGTATTTCTATAGAGTCCGTAAGGTCAATATGCATTTGATTGTTTGTGCTGAACAGTCCAAAAAATAACTGGGTAAGTATAGATTATGTAAATTTATATACAAATTAAAAAAAAAAGTAATTGAAATACTGCGGTATTTTGTAAACATTTGAATATTTCGTTATTCCTCGCCCCATTTTTATTAAACTTCTCAAATTGTATATTTATTTTCTCAGTAACATATTATCGTATTATAACATTGTCCATTGGTATTAATGTATTAGCAGCGCTCGAATTGTGATGAGGAGGGGGGAGTGGTCATGAGCTATGGTTCTATAATAGTTTCATCATAATATTTATATTATTTATATTCTGTGGCTACACATACATTTTCAAAGAGATTATGTGTAGGCAATTTTTAGAAAATCTAACAATTTGAAAATATTTATATAAATTTGTAAGGTAATTAAAAAATTTTCTGTGGCAGTTTTTTTCATGTTTCAGTTTGTTTCATTAATTCAATAAATCCACTACCAGTATTGTATCCGTCGATCGAAGAGCTTCTACTTCCTACTGATCGGCATTTTTTTTTAAATTCAAAAGGTAATATAGATATCTGTTAAAATTTTAAATTCTAAAATTTATCTAAAGATAAAAGGTGTATGTGAGGTGTGGAGGTGTGGCATAGCCTCCGCGGTACAATAAGGTATAAAAATATGACGGGGACCCTGTTTTTTTTATAGTAAGCAGGGTCCCCCTACTTTTATTTTTCCAATTCCATCACTGTGTATTAGAGATATTTATAAATGATATAACATTTTGTATAAGAGCTAAATAGTAAATAAATATTAATAAATTTAAAACAAGTCAGGAAAGTCCACTCTACGAGCTTTCTAAATGTCTAGTTTCTAAATGTATTTTAAACAATGAACTATAATTCCATAAACAATATCAATTGTAAAATAATTTCTCAACCTACTATATATAATTATGTAGAGTGGTATAGATAAAAAAAATGAATAATACCTAGTAACTAAATCAATAATGTTTTTCGTAACTATGTAATAGAAATATTATAAGACGAATAATATACCTATCACATTGATAACTAAATCAACAGACGCGTAACTGTGTTCTATAGTAACTACAGACACAATAGAGGTTAAGATGTTTAAACTTATATTTAGAAAGCTAAAAGACATCGTAACCATGGAATATATATTTTCAGATTCTATTGATTTAGTCATTTTCGTGTAATCTTTGTGAAATGAGAAAATACAAAAAAACAGTTATTGACATGTCTTAAATAATATTGATACCAAATTTAGTTTTTGACGAGAAACATATATGTTTTAATTTTTAAAGGATATATATTATTTATCTATGCGTTCATATTTCAGTAGGTATTTTTTTTTGTACACAAAATTCTGGGCTTTATTTTTTTTATAAAATATTAAAACTCGACGATTTCATATATAATAGTAATGTAAAAAAAAAATGCAATAGAACAGCCAGATTTAAGAATGAATGAGATAAGAAGAAAAATTACAGTGGGAGAAGAGTTAGAAATGGTCAAATTTTAATGTCAAAAGAAGAATAACCAAGTAAAGAAAAGAAAGAAAAATAATTTATCTATTATAAGACAAAAAAAAAACACAATCGAAGAGAATATGACGAACGTCACTATAAGTGTCGTCAGCGTGTAAAGTGCAAAAGGAGATGGAATCGTAGCATAACCGGGAGGAGTGAATTAGTAGAAGATTGTGTTGGAAATAATGTCGAAATAAAGAAATAATTATGTATCTAGAAAAATCAAAATCCGAAACCAGGGATGGTTTGGGATTGTATCAGATGTATCAGTGCCATTTGACAAAGGTAAGAGAACCGAGGGATGATCATATATATAGTATAAAGGGAGCAAAGATTTCCTAAGAATCTCGCTATGGATCGGAAGATAGATTTGATGAAAACATTTTTAAAGAAAAATCCTGAAAATCCAATATGGCTTAGAATTCAGACAAAGTGTATATTTTTTTGTCGATGAATTAAAAATTGTATAATAATATAGTACGAGAGGAGGAATAGAGTTCTTAAATGGGTATTATATATTGTACAGAGAGTGTGCAATATTGAAATAGTTGGATGTACCTAATATATATATATATATACAAATATTTATGCGGTAAACAACGTATAACCTGGTACAGTGGGCCGAAAAACAATTTTCCGTATGTAAATGTCGTTTAACGTCCGGGCTGAGCTTCGCGATATCGGTGTACAGGTGTAGCTGGTCCTTGCTGATGATGACGTAAGACTTGAGGAATGGTCCGTAAGGTATATCGTAACCACGAATGTTCAGAAGCCACGCGATCTCGTCCAGAGCCGTCACGACCATTGCATCGCATCCCAGAGCTTTAATTTTCTCGCGGGTTTCGTCTAATTTGGAATCCCACTTCTTTCCTGTTTCGTACACACATTCGTTATATGTATAGTACGTTTAAAAGTTTAAATTATATAAGATCTAATGAATATGAAACCCACATTCTACAGTGGAATATATGGGTATGGTTATAGATGTGTGATAAAAAGAACGTGAATTCTATTAATGGCGGATGCCTAATTTTATGCAACGGAATAGCGGTATATAATTGATTATATAAACATAAGTCCCATGAGTACCTACAATTGATTACAAAAATATTTTACACCAGAAAATTATTCAACGATTGTAAATAATAATTTAACAACGAAAAACCAAGACAATAAATAAAAAGGTTTATATTATATAGGCATCAGTTCCGGGTCAATATAGGCCTGCTTTTATCTCTTTGGAATTCCAACGGAACGATATGGGTTTATTCATTGTTCGTATAAAAAATGTTATAAACAGCTGATACTCATATTATATATATATATATATAATTATCTATAAATTGCAATTATATCTATAGTAGTAATTAGAGCGGTCGCGGGTACCCGTTTAATACCCTGTACCCGGTATGTATTTTGATACTTGGTACTTGACAACTCAAACAAAAATCTTTAAGGGTACTTGGCTTATAAATTAACCTAAAAAAATATATAATTTCCTTGCCTTTTCTCAGAATTTAAGATTGAGAAACCTGTTCCAAAAATTGTTGAGCAGTTTTAGTCACCAATTGATAAAATATACCCATTTCTTTGTTGGTGTTCAGAAGTTATTACTTAAGTCTTAAATAATTATTATGGTTTCTTTATAAAAATTACAATTTATTCCTTAGTTTTTATTATTTTAATTAGAAATACCTGGCTAATATCAAGTACCCGGCAGGGTAACCGATACCCGGTACAGTTAATCAAAAAATTACCATTAAACCAATTAAACATTTTAGAATACAATTTAAAAGTTCAATAATATAGTATAATAAAATACAGTACTGACCTGCGTATTCTAGCGGCCAAACGTACGCTTCACGAGTCGGATAGCCGGGTCGGTTATCCACCCATATCAGGTCGATTATGTTATTATTGATGGGCACCAAGATAATGGACTCGTTTGCGAGCGCCTTGTACAAGAATTCCCAGTCGCCATTCGAAATGAGTTTCAGGTCGGCACCCACCCGGGAGTTCGGTTTGAATTCGTCCAGCAACCATTCGTCTAGCCTTTTCTATTTACGTACACCACCATCATCATCATCATTGTCGTCGAAATGAATAATATTAAATGCAAAAATAATCAGACATCTTGCAGTTTTGTCACCACCGATTGGGTTTGAATATAATATTTTCAACTACTTTAATGAGTTTTTTTTTTTTCTTAGAATTAGCGATTTTAATACCTATGTTTCCTATATATATTACAATTTTAAATAAAACATTTACCCCTAGAATTAAATTTAAGCGTATTATTTTTTAGTGATAATGAAAAACTAGATTCTCCACAAAATTCTGATTATAAACATTCGAAATTAGCACACCAATTCGCAAAAATAATCACAAAACTAGAGGGTCTAATAGATTTTTTCTTGTACAATATTTACCGATTCTCCGTGAACAAACAGTTGCCAGTCGCAGGACAGCTCTTCATCCGCCTGCTTTTGATACATCCATACGGTCCAGAAAACAGCTTTAGTCTGCGTCACCACGGCCACTCCACCGGTACCACTGAATCCCGACAGATATTTCAGCCTTTTGTCATGGTCTGCCACTTCTTCATTCTAAAAGAAATATATATAAATAATTAAAAATTGTAAGTTATAATAGCCTAATAAAATTAGCCTATAGGCTTCGTATAATGGATATCTGACCTGCAGAAAAGGTTTGGTTAGGAATCTTAGATAGAAATATTTTTTGAAGAATATCGTAAAATTCCAATACATGTATGTAATAAATAAAGGCTTTATTGATTTTAAAACTATATACCTATCCACACACACGCTGTTATTTACTTTAAAATAATCTATAGCTGTTACATAATATTATACTCATATACATATTTTCAATTATTGTTTAATTCGTTGATATTGATATTTGAGGTTATTTTAGATTTGTGCTTTAATATTTGTACCACTCTAAATACGAGTACAGATATTTTAAAATCTAATTATCATAATATAGTATGTTTATTTTTAATAAATTATATTAATTACTTGATGTTCATCCGTATCGGGTACGATGTAAGCGTCAATTGGAGGTCCGTGATATGCATTTATTCTCTTCATTTCCAATCGCAACCTTAAACATGTTTTTTTTTACCATCAGTTTAATAATATCAGCTTTTATGGGTTAACTCAAAGGGTGGCCATAGCCCATAATATACTACGAGATATCCTCCATAAAAATTTTTAGGTATTATAATGAAACTTTTATAGATGTTTGGTGAATTAGGCATCAATAAAAGGTAGATATCGAAGAGAAAGAGGACGAACGAATATTAATGTTCGTTAAAACATTGAAAATATGTGTTTTAATTGTCAAACTACAAGGAAAACCCTATAGTTTTACATGGTTTTTGATATTATCTAGCTGTGGAAATATATGTTGCATGCCCCCCACCCCGAACCCCATGATTGTAATAATATATTAGTGTCTTCTTTTCATTTATCTACATTATCTCTAGGTTTAACTCGTTTATTTTTACTCATGAAGGATCGCAGATGTATTGACACGATTGGTGGGCTGAGGAACATTTTCCATCGGTGGACATAATTTTCTGCCTGCCGGTTTTTCGTTTGAATCTCCATTTTGGCCGTACGCCATCGCTGTCCAGACGTCTAAAACCCAAAATTGTGTATTTAAATAATATTAAATGTATCTTAATAGTCTATAAAAATAATAATATTGATTTAAGTTATAATCTGACAATAATTTAAATCAATTATGTTAAGTATTGCGAACAGAACTCTTTAAACTAATGATATTTTGTTGTTTAAGCAATTAATTATGCGAACTATAATTATTATTAATTGTTTGGTAAAATTAAATTGAAGTACTGTGGAACACGGCAGAGTTCCGTAACGTATATATAGTAATAAATATTAAAATTTTATCATAATAAATAATATTTAATCTCTATACAATATAGCTGATTTATGATAAACATGTATAATTCGGTATTGTACTAAAAAAAAATTGGTATTAATATATTCATTATCTGGAGGCTATCATACTATGGTTTGAAATAAAAATAATATTATTTATGCAAGAACTTGAATTTTATACTGTGATATAGTATTATAAATTATAATATTATTTATAAAATTATGATTTAGTGATAATACAAAATAAGACAAACAAATGTAGGTACTCTTCTCCTGAAATACCTACTCAAAAGATAATTAAAATCTTGACTTTTCCTGGATTTATATTGAGTTTTGAGAATAATCTAACCAATTTCTGTTCATATTATACTTAGGTAGGTATAAATATGGGTACCTAATATTATTTGTTAGCCCAACGTTATCTGATTATACAAGTATCATCTTCTACTTTGCCTTCTGATCCAACTATTTTGGGTCAGCCACCCTAGTCCTGTTCCTACTTCTACTTTCTTCGATCTCCCGCATCCATTTGACTTACACCCATTCACCACATATCACTCACTATTACATCCCACCTCTTTTTTGGTCTTCCTCTTCTCCTCTTACCTTCAACATAAATTCCATCTACTAATCTTACTGCCTCTGTTGGTTCTCTCCTTAAAACATGTCCGACGTCAGAGCTATCTCAATCAATTCTATCTCATTTATCTACTATTGAAGATATATATGCAATTTACTATTGTAAAATAAAAATTATAGAACCATCAATTATATTTATATATAATATAATTATATATTATACAATTATATAAACCATATTATGTGAAACCATTAATATGGTCGTTATTATTTTACCTTCTCAAATAGGGCTGTTGCTAAAAAATATTTGTGGGGTGTCGTCGGAGAAATTTTGCACTTATTTCTTCAAAAAATTTAAATAAGTAAAAAGGTCATCAACTTTTTCACTAATTATTCAAAGTTAACCTTGGACTTTAAAAATTGGCTAACTAATTGCCGAGTGAAATTAATTTTACCGAATTATTTCCTGAATGAGCAATCTAAATTTCCTTTCTCTTTAGGAATCTCATATTAATATTTAAAATAATATTGAATTTATTTGAAAACATTATTCATACACTGACACACTCTTTGCGTCAATCGGACTATATGATTTTAATATTATATTTAATATTGATAGTGTGATGTATTGTTTTATTATATGTTTTTATTTATAAGATTTTACTATTATATATATGCAGTTTTCTCGTAATTATCTCAAGACTTAAGTCCACGTGGTAGTATATCTATAGGTATTTGATTTAATACAATATAGTTAGGTACCTATATATTTTATTAAATAATAAGTATAAACAAAAAATATATTAAATAATAAGCATAAAGATATATTTAAAAAATAGAAAGGTTAAAAAGCTGTCTCTTAGGTGTTTATAATTATAAAAAACTATAACAAGAAAAGTAGGTACTTAATTAAAAAAATTGGTAATACTAAAAAAAAACACCTATCCTAAATCTGAGTAGGTATTACAGAAATTAAGTTTTGGTATTAAATCAAATAATGTAAGTAATAATGTAAGCTCATTTAAGGGGGTTGAATATGGATAATCGTGAAATAAATGGCTGATTCCAATTCAAAATCAATTTTATACTGCTCAAATAATGATAAAAAATACTCCAAGGAGAGAGCCACATCGCCACCCCTCCCTAAAATCAGCCACTGAACGTAAGTATGTACTTACTTTACTGATTTGACAATATTTTAAATAATAATTTTTAATAAATATTTGGTTATTTATAGAAATTAACTTTATTACACCAAACTTCGCTCATAATCGTTTTTGAAATACAATTCCACCAGATATTTTTGAAAAACATATTTTTTTTTCACATATATTTCATGTATGTTTTATTATTTTATATACGATGTATAACAGGCTTGTATAATGGAATTTGTATTTTATAATTTACAATACATGATAATTGATAAATGATAATACATATATCATGATGCGTATTCATGTGTACGGTAGTAGTGGCTTCAGAAGGGGGACATATAAGTTCCATAGTTCCCAGATCTAAGAATATGCGTGGAAAAATTATATTTGATCTGTAAAATACCTCTTTTTTTTTTTAGTAGTCATGCACCCTCCTTGAAAAAGTCTCTGTGTGGGTAGACGCCTTTATATATGTATAATGGTATATTATATACTATTTATAATGTATTTTATTGTATATAATATTATTATCATTAGGGTTCTTTCTTTCGTCAAATTTTCTTTCCTCCATAATACATTATTTTTCAAAATTACGCCAGAACAAGCTTTTTACGTCTACCATCGTGATTATTAAGTGGCAATCATCTTCTTCGCACTGTCGAACTGCAGTAAAATATAACATGCTATAGGTACCTATACCTACTATGGCTACTGCAGAAAGTATAAATATTGGAAAATAATTAATTTATCAAAATCTTTGGAAAGAAAAATCAACTCTGGGAGTCCCAACAGGTAAAATGACTTGGGCGAACCTTGTAATTAAATGAAGAAAGTCTACACTATATATATGATATACGATCCCTAAATATACGAATACGGTGGATCTCCTTTGAGGATATAATATACAGCTATAGTGCATTGCAATGTGTAATATTACGTGCCACAGAAGTCCTGCACCTAAATTATAATTATTTATTCTCAGTCGATGAATGTATATAAATTATATTATATAGGGTGTCCCAGGGTTTAACAACAAAACTTTTGGAGTAAACTCGTATATATTGTCGATGGAGTATGGAATTGAAAACCTACTTTGTGTTTTGTATATTGTCAAAATCGGATCTTTATGAATATTATTTAAACTTCATTTCAACTTTGAATTTCTTGTAAAAAAAAATTTCATCACTAAATTTATTGACTTATTTTGATAGGTCACTTAATGTTTTATGATTTATCGGGAAGTGAAAATTTCAATTAGTCATCACGCCAGTTTTGGGAAATCGAAAACTGTATAATCCATCAAATTGAGATTGTTTGAGATCGACAGAAATCCATATTTTCATTTGATTTTGAGCGGAGAGAGGAAGCTATTTATGTTTTATTATTTTTTTTTATGAAAGGAAATATCTTTAAGGAAATTTTTATTTAATTTCAAAACCAAATCATATATGTAATAAAAAATAGTTAATATTATTTCTAATTATATTAATTTCCATTAGTATAGATAATAAATATTATTATGATTTTCTTCAAAATTATTTTATCAAATAACGTCTTAAATTTTAATTTACATAAAAAATTGATTTCTCCACGAGATTTTTCGACCCAAAATATCTATTAAAATCAAATTACTGAAATATAAATTTTCAAAATCGACAAATCGCGTGATAAAATAAATTTTACAATAATTTTTAAACTTGTCTAAGCCACTTACTTATATAGTTATTGCAAAAAGTACTCATAAAAGTCCTGATTTCGACAAAACACAAAATAGCTTTTTAATTAGGTACACTCCATAACTGTTTATTCCTTGTACATTTTTTCCGTTGATCCCTGGGACCCCTGAACACGATGTACCTACAGTGTATAATGCACGTGCATAATATATTATAGAATAATATTTAATGGCAATGGGCATAGTGGATTTGTAATATTTGGCGTTTTACTTTGCAGCCAGGTGGTATAATTACTTATTTTGACCCAATTTTGAGATGGCATTTAAAGTCCTCGGGGAACAAACGTATTGTTTCACTAAAGGTTGCGGGGGTCATATAAAAAATCTGACATTTCAAAATCGTCAGATACGACCGCACCCAATGTGCACTCACTATATGACGAAAATGCTCACTTTTTTCATTAAGTAAATATTTATTTTTACGACCGGCAATAGAAAAATATATTAACATATTAATTGCGTCTGCTTTACAAAAAATTTAATTATTTTTATACACAGTCGGGACGTATATACACCATATGTATAAATGAAATATTGTTGAAAACTCTTAAGACGCTCACTATTATCACTTATTTTTTATAATCGAAGACAGTTTTTAAAATAGGTTATTTTCAAAAACTATGTAAAAAATATCTTTACTTCGAATAAAATACGTATAAATAGTTCAAAATAATGACATAAATTATAGGTAGATAATCATAAGTACGTACTTTTTACCTAAATAACGTTAGTATTTTTTTATGTTAAAATACAATATATTATATTATATTATGTATTATAAATGTCTTACCAATTCTGAATTCAATGTAGGTATCATGAGAGACTACCCAAATATAGCAATATATAGGTATTAGATAAATTGGTATATATATAATATAATACCTACTATATATTCTATAGCTAAGTTTTATAAATAATATTTAAAATCTTTAGATTCCGTGTGACGCATAGAATGCGTTGATTTATGTCTGTGTTTACACATTTGTCGAGTAGGAGTTTTGGAGTATACTGAACTTTTTTTGATAGCAAATTAGGTCTAATTGATACTTTAAAGAGGTCATTTTCAATTTTGCCAGTAGTTTTCTAAAGCGTAAAGAAAAACTACTTTATATAACGGAAATATATTTATGTAGTATATTTATATATATACGGGAAAATAACAAAATAACAAATACAATTCTCATGGCTATTTAATTGTTTTAAATATAATTATAATACATATATGTATAACACTAAACTTTCGATTAGAAGTGTTTTATAGAAAGAAATTATTTAGCATTGCTTTAAAATGTAAAATAATAATAATACAATTCCACCATCTGTATTTGGACGAATTTTATTCTTGGCTTTTAAAAATTTCAAGATTTTACCTATAGTTATCTTTTTTTTATTAATATATATATGTATTTATTTGTTGAAATATCGCAGCATTTTCCGATATCGGAAGATGTGAAAATACTTATATAATGATTTTTTTAAAAAATATTTTCTACAATTTATTATTACAACCTAATACTTACATATTATACAGTCTATTATTGCTTATTACAATAATATATTGATATGTTTACGAAAACATTAATTAATAAAACAATCAATTAACTCTAATAAATCATACCTACACATGAAGACAGAAATTCCCATTAAAATTGTATACTATTGTATACCTACCTATATATTTTCGTATTAATTATTCTTGTTCTACATAAAATTTCTTGCGACCTTCCCCCGTAAGAAAGGGATAACGTAGCGAATTTAGAAGAGTATAGCTGATAGGATATCAAAAACAACTTTACGAATGTCGAAAAAAAATATTGATAAAAAAAAAAAAAATCAATTTTATATATAAGTACATTTTATAGAATATAATACCTAGTTTAAAAAAAGTCTCCTTTTATTCCCGAATACTGGATTCCAGAAAAATGTAAAAAAATTAATAAATAATTATAAACATAATTGTAAGACTAATCTAAAATTTGAGAAATCAAAAATGATATTATGATAAATACATTATGTTTTTGGATTATCGGTCATTTGGTTTTATATTACAGTATTATTATTGATATCTACACAAAAAAAAAATAAAAATAAAAATGTACACGTCTCCGAATATTGCGATTTTTTTCGTTTACGAGGCCCTCTTTATAGATATTAACTGCTTTCTTTTTATATTGTTTTTTTTATAAGCAACTTTATATAAGTACGAATATTATTTTGTCTATATGACTATATATATATAGCTATACGGTGGACTTTAATGCAAACGGACGGAATAATAATCATTCGACGCGATTCAATGGTGGCCATTACATTAATGCCCATGCTTTATGAAGTATATTATATATATATAAGTAGGTATAAAACGATAGTGGCGGACAACGCCCAATCGACGGCGGAAACAACCGGAGGAGGAAGTTTGTCCGTGGCCCCACCAATATTTTTATTGATAGAAGTGCGTATTAAACATCGGTTTTGAAATAAACCAAAAATGAATTATAAATTAGTGTAAACGCGTTCGTCGATACCCGACTAAAATGAAATGAGAAATCGAACAAAATATTAAGTAAGTATTTTTATTTTTCTCCCCGTAAAAATCTTATACAGGGCTAGTGCGAAGAAATATGATTTTCGGAGTGGTGTGTGTGTCTCCGAAATACCGACGGAAATACATCTTTGAACTGTAAATAAGCAAAAAAAAAAAAAAGGTCATCTTCTAATTTTGCCGACTAAACAACTGTGTGAGACACCCCCCTAAATCCGGCCCCGACCTTATATTATATTTACCTACCAAGTACCTACTTATAATGTAATCTTCCTACATAGGTACCTAGCTATAGTATACACATTACACAACCGACTACACGTGCTTAAATATGATAATAAAAAGTAGACATATTAATATAATGGATATAATAGTGACAAAATAGTAAGCTAGTTTTATATAAAGCAATATTTTTTTTGTATTTAAATATATAAAATATTTCACTGGAACGTATGCGGCTTTTACGTAAATGCAATATCGTTCCGAATACTAATAATATGTTCGTATTTGCTGTCCGTATGAACCATAATATTATGTTTATGGACATTAGACAAATTAGATAAAAACGCACAGTTGTTGATAGTTGATACTCAAGAAACAATGTATACCTACATATTTTTTTTTAAATGTGTATGCAGGACTGTCCCTAGGGTATCTCACCCCCACCCTTAGCAGTCACCAAAATTAAGTATTAATTAATAAAATTAATAGTAGAAACAGTCGATGCTTTTTTTTTTTTTTTAACTTATTCACTCACGTTTATGAAGTATTTTGGAATTTTAAGTCGGCAAACTATAAATTATTAGAATTGTAGTCGGCAAAATATGGAAAAAGTTTATTAACTTATTTTTTTGCTTATTTTATGTTTTGAAGAAAAGTATTATATAATTTTTTACATATTTACCCCCTCCCCCCCAAAAAAAAAAAATCTTTCTTCGGGTAAGGCCCTGTGTGTTTGCAACATAAAACCGTTATCGTCAAATATAATAATAATATAATAAAAAAAAAAAATGCGAAATATAGGTACCTATATTGGTTTTAATCGGATGCATTTACCGTACTGCAGCATTGCCACCAAATTATTTTCCATCATAATAAAAGGAGGTTAATTAATATTGATTATATTCTAGTCTCACGAATTAATGCAGTTATAGGTATGTATATAATAGATTTAAAGTCCTACAGGCTAACAATGTATATTAATCATGGTTCAATTTTATTTGCTATATTTTAGTTAAGATAGGTATGTAGGTAGGTATACTTATACCTAATTAAAGCAGAGACGGAAAATAATGATTTTTATCAATTATTTTAATTAAGTATATATATAAATAAGTAGCTAATGGGTACTTAATTAAATACCTACTTTTATAGTTATTTGTATTTTGTTTCTAAAAAACTCAAATGTTACAATAATTTTTTTTCTGGGTTTCTAATTGGATATATCTTTTTTTGTTAGGACTCAATTCGAATGCATATAGCCGGTTATAATATTATGTTTTAGATATTAGGTGTATATATATATTATTTAATAATATAATATCAATAACCGATACTATGATTTAAGATATAACCATATTGTGTGATAATATAATATAAAGACTTAATGAACTTAGGTACAAGTAGTGTTACCCGTACCTATAGTAGACCTAGATATTAAATTGTGAATCTTAACTATATTATTTTATAATATATATGTTGTGCTAAATACAAGTAGGTAATAAATAAAACAATATAAATTAAACTTCATATCTAATGGAAAATTATAACATAATTAGGTAGGTAGGAACTAATGCTATTAATATATTAATATTAATAAACATATATTAATCCATATGTATTACTATATTGAATCAATTTTATTTTATATCAATTTTACAATTTCATAATATTACGAATAAATACTTTTATTCTTATGGGTTATCAACGCGTACCTACCTATATTTTAAGACTTGTAATTAAGTATTATATTATTTCAGACTACGGCTTTATATTTTACAGATAGGTATAGCCGTAGGTATATGTATTGCGAGTAAACAATTTCAATTATACTATAATTTATAAATAGTGTTGTTAATTTAAATTACATAATATATGAAATAAAATGTTTATGAAACAGTCTTAGAACGTCACACATATTTGGTGTTTAATATTTATGTATTAGGTGTGAAATATGGAATCAACAGTAAATCTTAAATATTTCAACACATTAAAAATCTTATATCTTAATAATCTCAAAGTATAGGATTGATTTTAATTTTTAATACTTATAGTACCAAGCACCGACAATAAATCTTGTACATTTAAATAATAGTATTCATATTTAGCCTATATATAGCCCCAAAAATTATGTGTAGTTCGAAAAATGCAATATATAGTACGAAATTAGTAAGTTTGTTAATAAAAATAAGCCATATTTCACATTTCTCCATATTATAATGTTAATGAAAAAAATAAAAAAGGTACCTAATTCAAAGAAAAAATTTGTTAAATGTGTAGTACGAAAAGCAGAATATTTTATGTGTTGATGGTATACCAACAATGAAGCATAACATTCAAATAATGTTATTCGTCGACATATCAAGTATTATTTTTACAAAACATAAATCATATTTAATATTAATTGGTAATATTTTTCAAGGTAGTGTATTTTCTAAGCTATATAGGTGACATACGTATGGGCTAGTAAATCATAAAAATAGATTGGTTGACATCAATTTTCCAAAGAAAATATTTTTAAAAATGCGCTCGACGGGTGTCAGTAGGGGTGAAAGCACTTCGCTCGTCGGGGTTAGGATACTGCAGGTAGTGGATATATTAAATTCAAAAGTAATGATAAAATATTGCATTCAATGAAACGATTTTGAGCGGAGTTTTGATGTAATAATTTTTTAAAAAAATAGATACCTAATCATATTGATCTTATTTGTTATTTTATTATTTCCCATACATTTATAAAATATTTCCATTATAAAAGATCTTTACTTCAAAATTCCTACTCTACTCCTCCTGGTCGAAAAGTTGCTTACAGAGAAAAAAATTAACATCATATACCGCAATACCAATATCAATACCGATCATAAAACCAATAGATTCCTCGCTTCGTTCAAAATCTAAAATATGTAATTATAAAACAAAACAACACTTTTCTTTTGATAACAACCAAAACGAAAACCCGGACACTGAAAAAATAAACGTAAAAATTCAATGGCCTATAGGCACCCACGTTTTATACATATATAATTATACAATATATAGTATAAAACCATCATCAACATGATATATAGATAATAATATTAGGTACCTATATCATATAATATATTATACGAGTAGATGTAGTACCTATACGAAATGTACTATCGAGATTATTAAAACATATTATTACTTATCGCCCTCCCTCCTTCCACCATGAAAATTCCTTAAAACATGAACATCTATTTCAAGGAGTTATAAATGGGCAAGTTTAACTAAATTTCAAGAAAATTGAACAGTTGAAAGTAAATTTCTACTGTCAAATATCAATACTATATTTTAATTGTTGCGTAGTCTTCAAATTTGTTTTAAAAAGAGAATATTTTTAGCCAATCATTTTCTTAGCGTTTTCAAAATTTATGAATCGAATGATGGGATATCCTATTATTCCTGTATATATTATTTATCCAAGTCGTTATGTCCTATAAAGGCATCTATATAATATGTTAGGCGTATATTATTATAATAATTAATACATATTATTATATAATATGGTACGATTGGTATAATTTTTCTGACCGGACACAAATCGTAGTGACAAATTGTGTAGAACCATGATACAACAACAGGGGGTTTAATATTTTCATTATTAAATAAAACTCCCTGCGGTGAATGCTATATAGGATGTTTGTAATGAATGGCATTTCCTCATAGATTGGTTTTTCCAAATACCTAATACACCTACCTATTGGCTATTACTTTTATATAGCAGGTATATACTTTTGTTATTTGCATTTCATTTCCATTCGACCAATATATTATGTAAGTGTTTAAAACAAATATCGAATTATTATATTAATTATTAAATTTTAATGTAGGTAATTCAATCATTTAATCACTAAGAATTATTTTAAACTTATTGTACCTAACTGACCTAACTATATAAATACTTTGGACCAAAAGTACCCATTATATATATACCCATAGGTGTACTTATAATATTAGTATATTATATATTGTCTATGAAATTGCTGTCTGGGTATATAATATTAAATATACCTAATAAAACATATAGATATAATTATTTAGATATTATATATAATATATAATGTTTTTAAGTTCAAGCTCGATTGCGATAGTTACGTAATAATATCTTTCATTTTTTGCGTGTATTCTATTAAATTTTAAAATTACGCCAAAAAGGTAAATAATTATTATTATTGAACTAAATATTTACCAAAAACAAATTTCTCATCAATTTTTTGTTTGCATCAATTGATAGTTTTTTTGTAAAATTAAAAATACATACATTGTAAGTAGGTATATTATAAAATTAATTAATTTTTGTATCTATATTTTACAATATAAATATTATTATAATGAATTAGTACCTGTGCAGTATCGCAGTCGGTACATAAATGAATAATATTAATACCTAACTATTTAGGTATTATATTACCCAGTACCTAAATCTCATTTTATAGTCGTACCTATCCAAAACTATACATAACGCAGCTTAACATCGATGATAAGTAAGTAATCAAACTTTAAAGTTAATATTGTACGTGCAATTATATTAAATTACAAATTAATATTGAATCCATCATATATATATATATTATATAAACATTTTATGTTGTAATACATTGTACTTTTCCATAAGTAACAAAGTTTTTTTTATACAATATATTTTATAGACATTAAAAATTTTAAATTAATCAGACAATAAGAGGATACCAGGTTTTTAAGGAAATTATCGAGAAAAATTAAAATATAATAGGTAACTATATTGAACAATTTTTAAATCTATTTAAAAAATAATTTATAAATATTGAGGTCTCGTAATTTATACTACCTATAATAATATTTTTGACAATGTTTTTTATGATAATATTGTATTGTTCTAAGATGTTTGTAAACTGGTAAAAGTTAGATAATATTCTAATGTGAGTTTTGCATTAAAAAATTGTTTGCGCTAACTTCTTCGTATTAATAAGCTACTTTGCAGTATAATTTAATGAGTAATGAGTTAAGTATAGTAAGTCCTAATGCGTTCTAGATCTTTTCAAATATTATAATTTATGATATTATAGTACCTACTTATATAGAAAATAGAAATGCACTTTTGAATAAATTGAAAATATCGGGTTTTAGAACTATTACGGCGAGCCCGGCCCAATGACGTCGCAAGGTTTTTTTTTTTTCAATTTTTATATCATAAATTATTGAATACTGTGAGTGGAAATATGACACCCAAAAAATTTTTCTTGGAATTGAACATACTTCCAAACTAAAACAACTTATTTTTTGTGTTTTGTGTCCCATTAAAAAACTACTGGAAAATCTAAAAATGCAGACCTCTTTAAAATAAAACGAGTGAAACAACTATAATGAATTTGCCATATAAATATCGTCTTTATTCCAAAACTCCTGCTCGACTCCGTCTACCCGAAAAGTATTGTATACATCTATATAAAAAAAAAACATCTTAAAACACAGTCAATACCTACAACACATTTCTCGATGCATTAAGATTCTAAAACATTATTTTACAATATATATGGAACCCCATTCGGTATAATATGGAATCCAACAAACTATATTCCCGTATAGATCTACTACACTGATGGCAACCGGTCAAAAAAATGATACCGGGACCGGACCAGGAACAAAACATTGTGTTATTTGATTTTAAAATTTTTTTTTCAATTAAATTCGATTAAAGGAATTGTGATATAGGTACCAATAATGGATTCAAAAACGTATAGAAATAAATCGCAATGCTCGGGCATGGACAGCTGAAATGTTAAGAGTATAACACGGACGTTGGCAGGCCCGACGAGTTACAGAGTTCGATTTATTATTGAAATTATATTTGGGCCGATTAAGTAATAGTGTAGCCAAAAATATAACAGCGCAAAGTGAAATTAGGAATAGGTGTTTAGTAGCCGGTACCCTATAGTACATTCAATTTTTTTTTAAAAGGATCAAAAAATCTTTTTAGACCGGTAAAATTCGTAAAACTCGATGGGCCGATATAGCTTCGCTCTATCCGGTGCCGACTAAGAAAATATTTTTAGAAATTTGACAATTTTTACTTATCTTAATGTACATTTACGAATTTATATTATGTTAAATCTATTTTATTATCTATTAGTAGACGTGGACCATTGATCAAACACGAAAAATATAACATGTTCCTATATACTCCAAAAATATTACATAGATATACCTACCTAATGAATCTAGGAAAAAAAAAGACAAATTGTTTCAGTTTGGATTTTATACATATATAATAAGTATAACAAAATAATGATAACTAGGTATTTTTCATTGTATTTGTTGTCATGTTAAAAATAAATCATTTTCAATAATCACAGATATAATAATATGGTATATAGAGTTTATATAGTCAATTATAATCTTAATTCTCAAATTCTTAATATAAACAAAAAATCTTAGTAAAAAAGTATGGTATGTGCAATTGCTGTTAAAAAATCTGGAATACTTTAGTAATAAGTAGGTATATAAATAATAATCAGAATCCAAAGATAATATACAAAATCAATATATTCTACAAAATAATAAATATAATGAAATTATTATTACCATGGAATACTAATATACTGACCATTAACACATATTACAATATTAATATTGTCGGTGATAATTGAAAATTATTTATTTATTATATACCGTTAATTATAATGTGATTATACCCATTATATTATGACATGTGAAATTAATAAAAATACCTAGTTATCATTATTTTGTTATATTTTATATAAAATCCAAACTAAAATAATTTGTCTTTTTTTTCCTGTGACTTTTTTCCAGGGTTTTTTTTTCCCCCTATTACCATACCTAATACATACATTTGGGGGATGGTAAGCCGTATAGTGCGACGGCACCACTTACTTAAAAGTGTTAATAATTGGACTTCCGTTAACGCTTTAATGCGCTGTCATAATTAACTTATATTATATATTATTTGTATTCACATAATATGATAATATAAATATTAATTTTAAAATATTTTGTTTTTTGTAGTAATATATGTTTATATATACTTTTTTTTTTTAAACGGCCCGGTGAAACGTTAAAATTATATAATAATATCTATCTAGATAGTAATCAGATCATAAATCGTAACTTATATGTATATAGGCGCATATAAATTCTTCCCAGAAATGGAAAATTCTGGCCCAAAAGATTTACAGGTTAAAAAAAGGTTAAAAAAACGGTAGGTGCCTACATGTAAATTCCACCAGGAAAAAAATGCAGGTAATAAAAGGGTACTTGTAAATTCTGCCCTGAAAAAAAATCTTTAGGTAAAATATAAACACATATATAAATACCGTCTAAGATGACCTCAATTAAGGCAAAATTCCAATAAGATCCTATATATAAGTAATAAGTTCTTCTGAATGAAGTTAAAAGTTAGTTTTTTTGTATTTTTCAAACAAAACCGTGTATTTTCTAGTTCGTAATAATATTAATACATTTATTACTTATTATAAATATACAAATTTATCATGACTCATCATAATAAATTCAAAAGTATAATAAAAATGTGTCATATACGTATTAATAATAAATAATAATAATAATAATAGTCATAATATAGATTAATCGTAATAAGTATTTAAACGAACATATATTTTACATATTTAATCAAATTTATAAAAAAAGTTTTAAAAAAGTGTATCAGCTTATAAATAAATAGTAATAAAAGAATAAATATTAAATATAAAAATAAAAATAATACTACAAGTAAAATTAAAAGCCAAAAGAATTAAAAACGAACTTATTACATACCTATATATATATATATTATGTAAGTATATTTTTCCGGGCGGAATTTACAAGTACCCTTTTTACCTACATTTTGACACAACGGGTAATAAGGTGTCTAAAATTGTGTTTAAAAACCTGAAACTATTAAATAAAATATAATTTATAAACGTCATTTTATATTCAAAAATTTATTTTGTTTTATTTATTGTAACACGCATTTATAGATATAAAACCTATAAAGTATAAACAGTCATAATCTTGATCAAAATGATTGTTGTCGCAAAATTAATTTTGATAATTTTACTGTCGGTGAATCGAGAACATTTTTATTTTGATATTTATATTTTTGATGAATTGTTGATAAAATTTAAAAACAAAAACCGGTCAGTAATTGGGAAGTGGTCCTAGGATCAAGGACTTATATCGCTTATTGGATAGAATATTGGTGATGGATGTTTTGAATGATAAATAATTTCTTTCAAAAAAATGATTCCGAGTGAAGTTTGGTGCGATATTGTTCAATATATTTTTTGATTTATAACAATTTACCGTTCATTTTTATAGTTAACCTTTAAGCTTAAAAGGATACTACACATCGAAAATAAGAGACTAAAAACTATTTTTTACGCGAACATGAAACAACGGAGTTTCAATCAAAATGAAATAACCAATTTCTTTTATCACATAAAGAACTAAATCTGTAATGTAGTATTTGTTTTTATTTTCATATAAAGTTATTTTAAATTAAATAATTATAACTGTCAAACTCGTATGATTTTATGCTTTTTAGATTGAAAATGACCTAGTACAAACTACCTATATAGCATGAATTTGCTAATAGACAACTCTTTACTCGAAAATTCCTAAGCAATTTTCAAATTATATACCTAAGTTGACAATTATGATAAGTTTATTTGTTGTTTTGCAAATTATAACATTTTTTTCAATAAGATCGGTACCTATAGTTTATTTTTATGCTTAAGAGGAGTGCATTTGCTGTCCCCTTCTAATCAAGTGCAGTAAATATAGGAAATTTACGTTCGGCATTCTTATTACGACTTCGTTAATTTTAATATTGGAGTAGTTTGGTTTATTACCAAATTTATAGACAAGATCATTATCTATGCTGCAAAAAAGGTATTTTTTACGAAATTTTAATTTTAAAGAGAAATATATTTGTTTAAATTATTGAATTTAAAAATAGTTGTATTTCTTTACAAAATTAAAATGTCGAAAAAAGGCAGTACCTATAGATAATGATCTCGTTTATAAATTCGGTAATATTTAAATTTACTTTAATATTATAAATGACGAAGTGGTGATAAGAATTCTGGACGTACCTAAATGTCGTATATTATCAGTTGGTAAGTTGGTTAAACGGAGACAGCAAATGCAGGTATAGAGTAGCGTCTTCTAAAATTACTAGGAAAATCAACGGTTTTCTCTGTTAATAAATTATATGAAATAATTAAAATTCAATATAAAGCTTAAGAATACTGGAGAGGATTAGGTACTATCGAAAATATATTTTAAATTTAAGAATGCATAAACGTTTTCAAAAATGAACGTATAAGATATATTTTGTTACGCCAAATTTGATGTGGTAGGTACCTACCTAATATCGATTTTTTATAAGAGGTTCCTATATAGGTAAGTATACTGAATTAAATATAAAGAATTAAATGAATTCAAATAAATAAAAACGATTTGAGGATTTTAATTATTAGCAAATATTTCGATCATGTTTTAATTAAAATTTTTTTGTATAATTCTTTGGTGAAGGATAAATATGAACTATATTTTGAAAATTAAAAACGGGACAA
This sequence comes from Pemphigus obesinymphae, assembly GCA_025469235.1. Classification (NCBI taxonomy): domain Eukaryota; kingdom Metazoa; phylum Arthropoda; class Insecta; order Hemiptera; family Aphididae; genus Pemphigus; species Pemphigus obesinymphae. The sequence continues at coordinate 46,571 of JAIPRL010001379.1, read as the reverse complement.
TTATGATACAAAAGTCAATCATAATAATTATCTATCAACATTTTCATAAATAGGTTTGTAAATGGTAAATAATCAAAACACGGGACGACAACAAGAATCCTGTTAAAAAATATTAATTAATTCGCGTTTTATTTAAATTTATAGAAACTACCTATTGTGTTTAAATTCGACTCAATAGTTTCAAAAAAAAGAACTATATATTTTACTCGAAAATTCGAATTATTTAAATATTGTTCTAACGTATAAAATAAATATTTAGACAATTCGGATACTTACAAATCAGCAGAATACATATTTTTTTCATTTTCGTAATTATTACTATAATAGGTAATTACTAAATTCGGTAGATGGACTACCTAAAACATTTTTATAATCAAGAAACGTTAAGACACATTAATAACTGGCAAGAGTTTCGAAATAAATGAGTGCGCCTTTGGACTTAGTAAGTGAACTAGGGTGTAAATCCTTTAACTTCTGTTCATAAAACGACAGTGTTGCCATTTGTACCATGAAAGAAGACAAACTTTTTAATGTTGTATGATACTCATAATTTTTTTTTGTTTTACAAAACATTTTCATTGTTCATTTTTCTTTATATATTTATACCTATAAATTTGATTTCAATTTCAAAATGATAAGATATAAAAAAAAATCAGAATTCACCTTTATTGAATATAATTTTTGATAAGAATTTTTTTATTTTTATTTATAATAATTACAATTATAACAAAACTACTACACATATTTCATTTATATACAAAATAAATTTTTGTATTATTGATTAATGTAGTTTGAAGTCACACTTTTAACATTTTCAACTGAACAAATTGTTATCATAATTACCAAATATATTAATTTTTAAGCAAAATATATTTTTAATATGATATATTATTATTTGTATAGTTGAATCTTAGGTGTATATAATATATTAAAATAAAAAGAAATAGAGAAAAAAAAATAACAAAATGTAAAAACACTAGTCGAAAAAACAATTTATTAATAAGTCGTTCAAATAATAGTTTGTTATTTTCGAAAATATGCCAGTAGCTAAAACTGAATACAATCAGTCATTATGTTCCTTTTGAAAGTTGTTTTGGGTTCTAAATTTACGTGTAAATAAGAATCATGAACAAACAATTATTATAAAAATCAAATCATATTTCCTGTAATCATTCTTAGAATTGGAATCTAGTCATAGGGACACTTTGATCTTTAAAATCAAACTGTTCAATTCCTTGTTCAGTTTCTTGTACAGATGGTGCAACCTGTGGATCGTCTTCATCAGAACCGAAATAACGTTCAATAATTCCAAAAGCTTTCTGATATATTTCAATGTTTTCATGAGACTGCAAGAACTCTATTTTGTCCAGACCATAACATTCTTCTAGTAGCACAGCATACTGATTAACAGCACCAGTTTGTCTAGCTATTTGTTCACCTAGCTTAAGAATATTTTCTAAACCATTCAAAGCTACTTGGATAATTTTTATGTCTGTTACTGTCAGGAGATCACACAATGGAGGAATACATTTCTAAATAAACATAAAAAGAAAATCAATAATAAATTAATAACATATTTTGTAATAGAAGTAAAAAGGTACATACTTGTTCAACTAAATGTTGAATTTGTTCTTGTGTTCCCCCCGACGTTGCATTTGTTATTGCCCATGCAGCTTCTTTTCTTGTCTTGAATTCAGCTGTGGCCATAATATGAATTAGTGCTGGGAAGATGCGTTCATTTAAAACCGCCTATAAATACACACAAACAATTTATATTGTATAATATTAATAATATTTAGTATATACTTATAAATATATTAGTAAGAATGGAGTGACTAGAGATGATTAAATGAGAGAATAGATTCAATATGTGCATGTCTTAAAGAAGGAAAAAATAGACAGTAAGATAAATAAAGGAAATTTATATTGAAGAAAAGAGGAAAACCAAAAAATAGGATGCTACGAAAAGAACAGGTGTAAGTAGAGAATACAGGAGATTGAGTTAAGTAAGGCTAAATATCTTACTTGTATTTGGTTTTTGTTTCCAGCAGTAATATTAGAAATAGTCCAACAAGCTTCTTTACGGATAGTTTCTTTAGGTGATCCCAATAAGTTAAGTAGACACGGCAAAACTGAACAATTTAGAACAACTTGGGTTTGTTGATCATCTCCAGTAACTATATTACCGACAGCTCGCAGAGCAGCAGAAACAACATTATTTTGTGTGTGCCTTAAACAGTAATACAATTGCAATATATATTTTTCTTTTATTAGCCATTTATTTAAATTAATTTATATTTATAACTTACATTAATAATTCAACAAGAGTTGCACAAACATCAGCATCAATAACTGCTTGAATTTTTTCATTTGGGCCGTCAGATAAATATGACAGAGCCCAACAAGTATCTGCCAAAACATCAGCATCAGAATGACCTAACAATTCTGCTAAAACCGGCAAAGCAGGCGACACCATAGTAAAATCAGGTGGTGGAACTTTTCCTCGGCATAAATTAGAAACAGCCCATACAGAATTACGAGTCATTGATAAACGTGAACAATTATTTAGTAGCCTGTAGAAAATAAAAAGATATAATAAAATTATACATACAATTTAATAAAGTATTCACAAAACTATTTTAGAACGATTGAAAAAATAACAATTCCACATTATACTCATATACTTATATATATATATATATATAGTATATACGTGTATATATTAATAACCTAGATTTAAGAGGACATATGCCTTCTGCTCATCAAACAGGCAGTATACTCATAGTAAAATTACTTTACACAGAATTAGAAGTATGGCATTTTTATTAAATTTAGAGTTTAAACTAAGGTTGGCCAAAACATGGGGGGGGGGGTTAATCGACCTACTTAGATTAATGAGTTATTATAATTAATATTTTTCCAATATTAACAATGTACAAAAGTATAGACCTTAACTTTTTTATATTTAATGGATACAAATACAAAGATAATATAAAATTTCGGGCAGGCTTACAGAATTCACACAACACCTCGTGTGATATTTAAATTAAGGATATGTATCATCATAATTACTGAACATAAGGGAGTATGTGTCAAATTAAAAACATAGTTAATATAAAAACGTTAATTTAATTAATACGCCTGGGAAAATAAATATGATATTATTAATTAGGTACGAGTGGCTATAATAAAATGCATTTATTTATTAATAACTCAGTGTAACTGCGGCTACAATATTATACCAGGTATGCATAATAGGATAATGTAAAAAACAATATACCTTGGATATGCACAACCATAAAAACACTTGGCAACTATTCAGAAATAGACAATCTGCCATTGATGCATCAATTAAAAATGCACCAATAGGATGAATTTATTATAACTAAGTCAGACAACCCCCAGAAGGGTAAGGTAACTCCTATATAACCAAACCTGCAACCACCATAAAATCAGACAATTTGGGATTTTTGTTTTATTTATTATTCTTTAAAACATAATATTTTAATTTTGTATTTTATAAGATTACTCAGTGTACGATTGAATATACAAAACATGATACAATCAACTTTAAATTTAAATTATTTATTTAAAACATTTCTGCTACGTACTTCTGAATACATCAGTGCTGCTGAAGTTCAAGGATACACTCTTTAATAATTTATTATTATATCATTTTTTTTTTTACGTTGTACTTATATAATGTATATAGGTATATAGGTAAGTATCAATGAAACAATGTATTTTTGGGAAACTCGCACTTGTTTAATGTGTTTGATTTTTGACATAAAATTTGTCACTTGGAAGTATTGATTATTATAATAATTTATTGCGCGCTAAAAATAATTAATTATTTGATGATACATCCTCATATTTAAATTTTATAATAGGATTTTAAACTCTAAATTTAACAAAAATGCCAGAACTTAAGATTTTTGAATAGTGTAATTTTAATATAAAGTCTATTTCTTAGATAAGATATCGAAAATTTCTTATATTAAATGTAATATATTTGAATTACTTTAATAATGGCTTCATTATGCCCATATTTAAAACATAATCACGACACATTGGAGAATCACCAGCAATATTTCCTAAAGCCCATACTGCTTGTTCTTGTACATCTTCATGTGGTGATTCTAACAAGTATATAAATACTGGTACAGCATCAGCTTCCATTACCTTTCGTGTCTGTTCTGACGTTCCCGAAGCAATATTTGTCAATGCCCATGCTGCTTCAAACTAACAAATATTTAATAATATTTATTAATACATATTAAAAGAAAATAATTATAAAAATAAAAAATAAAAAAACTATTATAAAATAATTACCTGTAAATGACTATTAGTTGTATTTTTCAAAAATTCAACAAATTGTGGAATAACACCAGTACTTATAACAGCATCAATAGGAGGATTTGGTTCAGATGATAACAATTTCCTAAACTTTTGTGTTGCTTTTAATTGTTCTTCTTCATTAATACTATACAAGTGTTTAAGGAGTTCTTCATTAATGTTAGACCAATCAGATACAGTATTTGGTACAGCGACCTAAAAACATACATATTTAATGTTTTTAGTATCATATTCTTCATTAAGTAATTAATGTAGCAATAAACAATCGCTGTGTCTAGAAACCCGGACGTCCGTGTTTTGTATGCGTACCCGAACGTCCGTGTTATCAATGCATACCCGAACGTCCGTGTTATCAATGCAGATCCGGACACATAAAACATTAAAACTAAAAC
>JAIPRL010001379.1:0-41723 GCA_025469235.1 Pemphigus obesinymphae | reverse complement strand
AAATGTTAAAATGTGTGAATCTAATTTCGGTTAGTCCTGGTTTGTAAAGTAAACACTATATTTTGTGATAACACGAGCATCCGGATCTGTAATAACACGGACGTTCGGGTACGCATTGATAACACGGACGTCCGTGTACACATACAAAACACGGACGTCCGGGTTTCTAGACACAGCGATAAACAATTTACAAAAGACAGCAAAATACAATTAATTAAATAATATATAATTTGAAAATGGTAGAGAATTATTATTAGCAAAATACATCAACATAATTATTATCAAAATATAGGTATCTAATATCAGTTTTTAAATAGGTACTTTGTAATAAGAAATATTATAATTGCTAGTGATAATAATTATCAACATATGTGGACATTGTATTTAAGTAAAACGTAAATTTACAAGTAATATTATTTTTAATATTTATAATATACAGATAAAATTATTATTGAGGTTTCATTAATTTTATATTAATTAAGTTATGTGTGTAATTTCAAGAAGTTGAACAAACTTTTAAACAGTTTTTATAATAGAATTGCCTTTACCTACATTATACAATAATTATATAGGTAGGTAGATATATAAAGGAAATAAAATACAAAATAAAGAGTACTTAGATGCTTGTTTTAATAAACTTTAAATTATTGTAAATATACTGAGTACGGCCCAGGTACTAACAGACTAACTATTACAACAATGTGTCAATAATATTATGATTGATGAGGGTTTATACTCATCGGATATGATGTTTAGATAATTGAATAGTTCACACTCACGTCAGCTTCGTCATTCTGAATCGTCTCGTTGATGTTTCGTCTTTTGAACAGTTGAATATCTCGTTTTTGTTTGCGTAACTGTATGCCTTCTTCTTCGCGCCTACGGCGTAGCTCTTTCGAATCAACTCCTTCGTTTTTGTACCGCATTCTGTGTGTGTTGGACATTGTAGACGTTGATCGGGGTTACGTCAACTGCTTTTAAAACGATTAATAATAAATATACAATCAAAAGTAAAAAAATCGTTTCATTTGGACGACATTTTAGGTTAAGTGCGGGGATTTTAGCATGCGTATAACCCAGTGGCCGCCAAAATCAGGCAACGAACTTACAATTCAATTGTATAAAGTGCGGTCGGCGGTTCAGTGGCGTCGGCGGCGGAGGTTTTTTCTCGACCGGCTACGGAAACACGAAATCGTCTTTGGTCGACTAGTTCCACCGATTTTCACTGAGATCGGTGCGGAGAACGTGCAAGAATATCGCAGCGGTGTGTAATCATAATATCACGTCGAAAACGAAAAATAAATAAAATAAAAATAAAAAAACGGGCACTGCGGAGGGAAAACTGCTGCGGTAAGCATGAGCGGGAGCGAGAGAACGCGGCAAGGCCTTGGAAGAATGACTAAACAGCTGTCGGCGCGGACCAGCAACAAAGGAATTCCGCGTTTATATCATCTTTGAAATCGCACAATCAGCCTCGGCGCCAAGTTGAGCCAAGTAGCCAACGTCCAGCCCGGGTCAATTCCCTACCGCGATCCCACGAAACTACGAAAGTTGAAAAATACGGCAGCGCGGCATTCGTTATTTATTAATAATAATTATTATTTATTATGCGTAATTGTGTACTGACACGTCTGTCTGTCATTTATCTGTATTACATTTGTACAATGTACACTATTCACGTATGACCTAGACTAATGCCCATACTTGTGCATAATATTTTACATAATTTTATTATTTATATATTACGGCCTATTTTTAGTTTTTACGTCAACATAAAAAATGTACAACATATGCGTCACTTAATAGTTAATAATATAATATACTCGTGTAAATTGACCATTGTACATGATTTTAATATTTCGAGTTTCGACATAGGTACACCAAATGTATTTTATTTGCATACTTACCCATAGTGTAAAAATAACTGGCATAATTTACAGTTCTACGTAATTATACCACGAATTAAGATATATTTTAATTCGTGATTTATACTTACTATAATTGATGAACGCCCAACGACAGCTGACGATCTCAAGGATATACCATTCTGTTTTTGACGACCGCGATCGCCAACCGGATTCGATAATATAAAATATATTGCACTATTAGGTACCTACCTTTCTATATACATATCTACTTGGCTATATATGATGCCAATGTATTATACCTACAATAATATTGACGTTTACAAAAATGAGGTTTTGTTTAGTGTCTTGGTATTCAGAAAAAAATAACGTAAAATGTGATATATTTCTTTTATGATTAAATGAAAATTAACATAAAATACAGAACCTATAGAAATATAGTTCAATGGAGTTAAAAAAAAAACTACATAGGTAATATAAAGGTATATAGGTATATAAAGTAGATACCTAGTGTTTATTTTTTAAATAGGTAGGTACCTACTTATTTATTGAATATATAAATAACAAATACCTATATGAATTTATATTTATATTCAAACATTTTTTTGAACTGGAACTAATTGATCCAATTTCACGCAGCACCCTAACTGTTCAATTCCAAATATTTTTAATTTTTTTTTGCGATTTTTTAGACTACATTTTACCATTTTTTGTTTAGGCACCTTAGATTAGGTTAGGCAAGGTGTGCAAAATTCCTTAGAACGTTCATGGAAATGCGTGGCTAGTTTTTTACAGAAAAAAGGCGTAGTCTTATAATATTATATGAGTATCTATTTACGTATTATTAATAAATACAATTAATTAAAAAAAAAAAAACCAGTTAATAAGGAATGAAAGTACTTCGTCGGAAAGGATACTTATGGTAAATGTATACTGCAGGATTTGAAAGCAATAATAAATAATTTATTTTGATAAAACAGTTCTAAACGGATCTAGGTGTGATACCTAGATACCTACCCACAGAAATATTCGAGTTAAAAATTCCATGTTACCATATAGTGCTATAGTAAATGTTTGGTATACATTTTTAATTTCTATGCCATTGTTTTATTTATTTTAAGTTCCTTATTTTTAATTATTAGTAGGTATAGTAAGGGAACGCCCATTCTTTAAATGTACGAGATCTACCTACCCCATTCTATTTTTCAATTTGAGTAGGTACTGTTATAAATTAAATAAATATGCATTGAGGTATACACGTATTTATAGTCCATTATTAAGGGGATTGGAGCACGTCAAATTTTTAGTCTAAAATACTATAATAGTGCGATCGGTTAGTGTGATTTTTATCAACCATGTTATGTTAATATTATCTATATAATTTTTGTTAATAATTACTGTTAAATTTATTTTATGAAATAAAAAAATTGACGGTCAAATTTAAAATTTGTCAATTGTATAGTAGGTACCTATATACGTATATATTTTTAATACACGTAGATTTTGCTATATACAAAATATTCATTCGATCTCGCAATTGTGACTTCGTATCGTATTTTAATCGATCGTAAAGGACAATGTTTTGCACCGCTCAGAATCTAAAATTTATAGGTTATTATATTCATTTTAGGGCATTATTATTAATTTTTTAATGTCATCAAACTCTATTTCCAAATTCCAGTTATTATTGTTTAAAAAAAAGTTCTATCTACAAAAGTAAATTTTAGGTATTTAGGTTTACAAAATCAATATTTTTTAGTTATTTTTCAATAGGTACTCCTGGACCTCCTTTACGTAAATACACCACTATATATATATATATTATACATATTTAACAATGTTATATTATAACACTGAAAAAGCACCTACTTTATTCTTTCATGCCAAATCTTGTGTCTCCTAATTACTTATTTATTTTCAAGTCCCCCTCCCCATTGAAAAATCCTACGTACGCCACTGCTAGTATTTATTCAAAATTGTAAATAAAATGTTTTCACAAACGAAAATACATTTCAAAACCACAAACATTGTTTTTCCACATCAAAAAATTCAATTAATAATATTAAACTTCTTCTTTTGCTGGTCATATTACTGTCCAAGAGTTTTAGCTGTCACTACAATATTTCCACCTTAACATTGCTCACCCTCCGTATGATTATTCCCCTGTCTTTCAAGCTCTTCATCTCATCTGTCTTGCTGATCGCAGACATATTTCTAAGCTTTCCTTTCTTTCAAACCTTTAACAAAATTGATTTCCATGAACTTATTTCCCTTTTAAGCTTTAAAATTCTAATTCGTACTACTTATTCAACAATTATCTTTCTTAACCCACCTCCTCCTTTTCTCTTTCTTGATTCCTCACTTATCATACGCCTTATGGTGCAGCTAATAATGCTTTCACCATTAAGCCTTGATTATTTTTTTTCTTAAACTTTCATCGATTATAAATAATTCTGTTTTTCATTATTTGTAAGTAAATTAAATTTTGTTTATCATCTTTTTTCACCAATTGTTTTTTTTTTTGCTTGTTTTCCTTTATATATATTAAGTTGACCATTGTTATCTTTACAATAATTTGTAACTGTACTTTCTTTATATTTTGGGATTTAGTCTGTTATTATTAAATAAATAAATAAATATCTTGCCACTTTTCTCTGTCTTGTACAATGGCATGCCAATCTTCTATACCCATTGCATTCAGATCTTCTGTCATTCTGTCAATCCACCTCTTTCTGGGGCTTCCCCATGGTGGTTTTCCTTGAGGTTTCTATTCAAAAACAGCCCTTAGAAGGTCATTCTCTCCTCTTCTTAGGATATGGCCTAGCCATTGGAATCTTTGACCTTTGATGAAGTTATTTACCGGTACCAAGCCCATAATTTCTTACAGTTCCCTATTATATCTTCTTCGCCAACTTCCCATATTCGCGTCAAACACAGGGCCGTAGATTTTCTGCCATACCTTGTTTTTGAATGTTATTAGTCTCTTCTCCATCCCTGTTGTAATAATATTAAACTAGGTACTGTTTATTTTCTTAATCTATTTTATAATTTAACTTTTATATATAAAATTTGATGCCCTTATGGCTTATTCTACAATTAAATACCAATATATATTCCATGTTATAGATATATATCTATAACATTGAATACATATTATATACTATAGATTGCATAGTGGCATGGAAAGTGTTCCTGTTGTAGAGGGCAGAGGGCTTTATAATATTGTTAGTTAGATCAGGTAATGTTGTAAGCACTTAAAGTTTAAAGTTGTTTTTGAATCCAAATACTTAGCAAGTATAAGTTCACCACAACTATATAATTACTAGAGTACCTACATGTTATAATGATTGCCAATTACTAGTGCTTACAATGTTCTTCGATTTTACTAAAAAGTAAAAACTACCTGTATAATAGAGTATACAATATAATCATTGATATTAACTATTGACTATATATTATTTATTTATATTTATTTGATAGAATGTATACATTCAACTAAATACTTAAATAAAATAAATATCTTATTCAGAAATTCTTGTTTTTTTTTTTTTTAATTATTATAATTTATTCATTAAATTTAGTTCTAAAAAATTAATTGAATAGAAATTATGCCTAATAATATGAAATAGTATCCTACTGTTATATTTACTTCAACACTTACAAATGTGTAAAATGGTAGTATTTTTTATTTAAAAATAAACATGTTGGTTATTGATTTGTATTATTAAACATTATAAATTGTTTATTTTCTGAAATTCATACCACATAAAGAACATATTATATACAATTACCTATATAGGTACCTACTTATGTAGAGTGATAAATATTTAATGCGGTATTAAATGTAATTTTAGTTGATATTAGTAAATATTAAATAATAATGCTGGGTTGCATACAAATCATTTAACAAATCTGTAACTAATGGCTCATTATAAACATTAAATGATTCTGTAAATCACTGTTTAGCTGCATAAATTATTCAAAGAAAATATAATAATCATCAAAATAAGTTAGTGGTGACCTATTTCGATACACCCTAGGTTTTGGTAAACATATTAATATATTGTCACCATCCTTTGATGACAAAGATGAATCTTATAATATCATATTTAAATAGACAATTTAAAAATGTAATAATTAATTAAATTATAACTGATTATAGATGAATATTTTAATGAGTGTTTAAAATTTACAAAGCCGTAATCGTATGATTAACTAATTGACTATTTAACTAAAATTTAAAAAAGTTTATGCAACCCAAATTTTTACAGTCATTAAAATTTAAAACCATTAATGGTTTTGTAAATGTTTAATGATCATTTAAGCAACCCAACATATGTTTGTGGTATGCTGGTACTAGTTGATATGTCATTTTCTCAACTTTTGGGAAATTCAAATTTAATTATAATATTAATACTAAAATTCTAAAATCAATTATAAGTACTTTAGAATTAAAATAATTTTATATTTTTAGTAGAAACAGAAAACTTCAATTTGACTTTCCTGAAAGTTAGGAAAATGATACATCAAGCACAATTTTAACACTTGTTATAAAATAATCAATTTAACAAAATTTGTGTTTTTATTTACTAGTATTAAAGAAGAAGCTTAATAGATTTGTCGTATTACTTATAAAAACTATGTAAGTACCTACTACCAAAAATTATACTAATTAATAAATAATGATTTATAATTTATAGCAAGTAAAAGATAAAACAATTTTGTTAGGTTCATAATGTTCTCATTTAATCTTAAGAGGATGTCAGTGCAAACATTTTTCAATTTTCTCATTTTTAACAGCTTACAAACATAAAATATGAATATATAAAACGGAAAACTAAAAAAAAAAAAATTATAGATAACATTATTTAGCGTTTTAAGGAGTTTTTTTTTTTACGATATTTAAGGTTTTTTAAAAATTAATACTTATTAAAAAAAATCAAAAATATCGAGTTTTTAACAATCCATAAAATATATTTAAATACACATATCGAAATAAGGCTCAGTAGGGGGCTAGATAATTTTGTTTTTGTTTCATGTTTCTAAGATATTTGTTAGTTGTTAATAACGAGAAATGCAAAAGTAATATTTTGAATAAAATTGTATTAACTCAACAAAACAACCATAATGAAAAATGTTATAGTAATAGAACCAATTATTAGTAATTTTAAAAATGCATATAAAAATTTTTCAATTGTTAGATTTTTATTTTTCCTAAAATTTTTCTAAAAATTACCTATATAAAACCCTTCTTCCAAAATGGTAGTACTGATATCCTCGAGAATGCTACAAACCCGATTGTAAGTTATTTTGTATAGGTAATTTTTATTAAATTTTAAGAAAAATTAAAATCCAAAAATTAAAAATAGTCATATGTCTATCTTTTTTATTGTTGAGTTATCACAATATTTGTTGAAAATCACGTTCTTGCTTTATAACTATAACTTTTCTCTGTATAATCACACAGTCAAAATGTATAAAAAAATATGAAAGATTAGAATATTTACTGTGCTCAAGCGTGGAGTTTTTTCCAATATTTTTTTTTTTGAGTCTAAAATCCTGAAATTTTAGAACTAAAAAACCTCAATGCTATGGCATAGTCATCTTTCATATTTTGTACAAGTTATAGAGCGTGAATGTATTTTAATACCGCTAAAATGGGTGTGTTGCATCCTTTTAATTATAACTATTAAACTTAATACAATGATGCTGTGATAACAACAAACATTATTTTCTGAAATGTATACATTTTAAATTATTACTGAAAACAAATGTATTTATTTAACTTTATTTAAAATGTATGTAGGAAATAAAATATAAATATAAGATCATTATTTAGATATTACTTTTTAAAAATATCATCAAATTATACAATTTAGTTGTTTAATAAAACCTATAAATTAAAATGTTGATCGTTTATAATGCGCACACAGGATATTTCAATATTTATATAACCAATAAGACCTAAGTGAAGTCTTAAACATCAATAGTTAGAAATAATTGCTCATAAAGCATACATTTATTTAATATACATATTTTGTTATTGAGAAAAATGTTATAATGATAATATTTTAATTCAAGTCGAAATGGTATAGTCGTATAGGGAACACTTTGGTATAATAACAAATTAATTATTTATGATTTACATAGATAATAAAAAATTATATACTTAAAAGTTACCTATATAATTTATAACTATTTTTATAACAAAAATTATTACAACATTTTTGAGTTGTATACTAAATTTAGGTAATAGTGATAAATTGTATAATTTTTTTTTTATAAAATACAAATAATATTGTGCATAAATATAAACAAAATTATTATTCATACATAGGGAATACAATAATTAATTTTGAATAAGAACCATTAATTAATATTGGATTACTATTCAAAAATCACCTTATATCTAGCAACTACATAAAAAAAAAAACAAAACAGAAATAAAAATAATAATGAAAAAAAAAGTAATACAGCCCTTAGTACAAAATTGGAAATAAATTTCTACACAGAACTTAGGATTATATTTCAACTATGTAATAGTATTGCTAAAAATAAAAAAAATATCTACTTTTTGTTCACTTTAACACTTTTGTCATTGTAGTCCAAGTAAGCTACACCGCAGCCAGTTAATGCACATCCAGAGACCAAACCAGCAACTGTAGCTAAACCAGTGTTATTTGGCAATAAGCTACGTACAATAGCCCACGACAATACCGATCCCATGTTGAACAAAATTGACCCGTATGCGCTATATTTTTATACAAGTTTTTCATTATTACTTATAATTTTTCTTTAGTAATATCTACATATTATTCTATCTTTATATATATAATGGGTAATTTAACAAAACATTAAAATTGTGACTTGCATCTATTTTGAAAGAAAAAATAAGGGTAGTCACATAAAATATGGTATAATATAAAATCCATATTATAGGTATGTAAATATAGTATTTAACTCTTCATTTTATAATAAGTATTTTATTATAATTAATCTATCTACTTAATAATATTTAAAACAGTTTATTAAGTTTTTTCAAACTGTATTATTTTTACTTGGTAAATTTGCATTATATTATATTTAATAGAAAGAAAATTGCAAATACATAAATTTATATTTATATTGTACCTAAAACTATTTTATTTTTATTGAAAAAAAAATTAAATTGAGAGAAATAATTATCATTAAATTATATTTAATGTGAATACAAATAGAAAAAGATTTAAGTAACCTTATACACGTATAATATCATCTTGGAAAATATTTTATCAATATGTGTTACATATAATCAATATTTTGAGTAGGTAAGTATTGTAATTTTATTACATTGACTATTAGATATGCATTTAAGATAGACAAAAATAGTTTAAATGTAGCATAGTATAGCATCATGTCGAACACACATTCCATTTTACCTGTAAACGATACGTAGTTTTAAAGGCGCTTCACTGAGATGTGGCCGGCTCGCGATGAATAGAGCTGATCCCAAACATGAGTTCAATAAAAATATATTTGTGAGATCTGGTTTGGGTACAATCCTGGACGAAAACAAAATATTCATATCATTGAATAGCCGTGGGATGTATGTTTAAGAAATTTATTTTTTCTTAGGCGAACTTACCTCTGTAAAAGTCCGGGGTTCATCACATTAATGGACAAAAATGTATAATTCAATGTTCCAAACGCAGGAGCATAGAAATTGATCGCCGATTCTTGATTTACTGGTGGTGGTCTGTAGTTCACTATTGTTTCGACCAACGATTTCTTATCTGACGATGTCATTGTAGCGTATCGAAATCGACAGTAATTCGTGTAAGTGGAATATTTTCGAATTAAAAAATTAATATTAAGCTTAAAAATTAAAAATGCAAAAAAATGTGTAATTGTACACTGTAAATTCCGTATGAAATTTATTTTTATGTTGTATTAATTGATATGACTAAATAAAAAAAAAATATCTATATTCTTATCACAGTACATATGATTAAATTGTTTTTATGCAGGAGAATCCGTACGTTGGTATGTGATATAAAATGCCGCGAAATACATTCAAATTATAATAATTATTGAAGTTTATCTTTTAAGTTTGTTTATTATATTTTCATTTATGTTTATCGGACGCCACTCCGACATTTTTACTGGTAAAAACATATTAAAATGTTTACAAAAAACGCTTTAAAGATTTTATAGTTTAAACACCTATCATAAAATCGATGATGATATGATTTTGGAGAGAATTTAATTTTGGTTTTTCAATTTACTGATTAGAAAATCAATCATTAAAGTTTGAATATGTAAAAATAACTTTATATTTTATAATATTCTAAATTGAAATATTTAAAGTAAAATCAAAACTAAAAAGGTCAATAAAAAGTGATATGGTATTATATGGTACTATTTTAACAAAGAATGAATATATTTTTAAATAGGTAGATTTTCATGTTTCTTAACATTTATTTAAAATTCCCTATGTATAAATAGAACCTCTTAAAAAAGAGTATGTGTAGCATTCTGAGTTTTCTAAGATGATATCATGCGCTTAGTTTTCAAGGGGTTCCGATAATAGATAAATTTGAGAAAAATAGATATTTATAACGATTTAGAAATATTGAAATGCGTTTTAAACTAGTTTAATGGTATTTATCTGGAATTCCACTGAAAATGAGGTACCTATATATAAAAAACAATATTTTTTTGCCCTGTTAAAATTTGTTAAGAAATTAATCGATATTCGATATATATATATATAATCATAATCTATAGGTTGAGTATATATAGTTATTATTCTCTGCATTCTAATAGTATTTGAGGTCATAATCAAAATACCTAATACCAATAACTATAAAATCAATATTAAATTTTACAATACTGAAACGAACGAACAGTCTATATTTAAAAGGTTCATAGAGTAAAAAATAAAAATTATACATCATATGTTTTGGATATTATTTTTAGGCATACGCGTTTTACTATTTTTTTAAATATTTTTCGTGTAAGTATTCTGTTCTGATATAAATGTGTATTTTTAATTTATTTAATTACATTTTTTTTTTTTAATAATTATATTGACGAAGTTTTAGTTTTTGTAATCGAGACACTATACATTGGTTCCTGAAATTGCGTAGGTAGTTCCGATAAAATTACCTAAAATCAATTCAATCAAACTGAATTAAATCAGTCAAACCATAAAAATAAATTGTAATTTTATAAAAATAGACTATCTACACAGATATCACGCGAATACATATTCTGTTTGATATGACTTTGGTAATCACTAACAACACGAAAACCATAATAATTTATCGGAAGTGTCTTTGAAAATGATCGAAACAGATTTTTTTTCGTTCAACTCGGAAAATTAGTTCCTAGAGAGTGGCACATGTTTCATATTTCATCGGCATTATCTGATTTTATATTATATCAGAAGCGTATATCTGACTTAGTAGGTATACAGGTAACAATAAATCTCAAATACTATAATAATATTATAATTTATAAGTATTATAATGAGTATAGGTACATACAATTTTATTCAGGACGCTCATTTAAGTAAATTATAATAATGTACCTTATTATTATTTTTAACATCGCATACCAAAATAGTTTTGATTTTTGTTATTAATGCGATAGGTTGATAGGTATACCTACTAAAATATGATAAAATATGCAAACTATTATTTCTAAAGTAAAGTAAAGTGTAAAAATTTTAAAATAAAATTAATATTTAAAAAACGATACAGGCTAATGGAATTAAATAGAAACCAGCTCAGAAAGCTCACTTTTTATTTTAAAATAATTTCTTTAATCCACTACCTACCTATATTTACGTATAGAAACATTAGAAACCTAAAGGCTAAGACCAAAAAAGTGAATACAAATTGTAAATATTGATATTATGGTAACTATGGCGCAATGAATGAATGAATAATAATTACGTTAGGAAAAAACATACCTACTCTTTGAGCTTGATAATATTGTGTGCACTATATTAAATAATTAAGTACATACAGGCAAGAATACTGCGCAGAAAATAATAATGGCCAATAAGAAGTGGTGAACAAGGGCGCCCATAGGGTAAATTTCAGGGGGGGTACAAATTAAAATACTTATAATATTTTTAAATTTATTAAACGGCCCATTTGGTTACCGTTACATTTTAGTAGACCGCGTGGATATCGAGTTGATTTAAGGAAAAAAAAATTTCGACATTTTGTTGTTTTTATTGTTATTCTTCGTATTTTACGTTTATTGACTACTATTTCCCGGCGTATATTTAAATGTTTTTTTTTTTTTTTTTTTTTTTTACCGTAAATTTCGCAACAATTCTTAATTCCGCCGATTGACTGGATGATTTGACGAACCTTTGACCATATTGCGATTACTTCACAATATTCTTGTGCTCACCCTAAACCGACCGACCTACGTTTCGGCGATTCAAACGTATAGTCGGAATTGTGGGTAAGTACCTACAACCTATACATAAATGCTCGAGCAATGGTATACGATTACAGGCACGACAAAGGTGGCGAAACCTTTTTGATCGCTGCAGCGCATTCAGTAACGCATAAAACGGGCTCGGACCGGTGGCAAAATGCGTTTGTACGCCAAGGTGTATAAAACATACTAAAAGTCACTCTTTTGGGTAGTCCAAAATCGAATTTCGGATTGCTCATGACTCAAGGGGAAGTGTGGACCTAGCGTCTCGCGGTTTCGTCTTTTTAATTTATAACTTAAATTTACAAAATTAAATTTTCATCTAAAATATACGTATCTAATACAATTTCGTATTAGGTATAAGGTACCTAATTTCCACCTTTTTCTTTAGTAAATTTAATTGAAATACCTTTCTCTATGGCCATAAAAATTCATTCTCACACATACATAAACGACAACACTTGGGAAACATTCATATATTTTTCTGATAATATAAGTACATATAGGTACCTAAAAAATTTTGAATACATTTTAGTGCCTCCACCCAAATTGAAAAACCTGCGAGGGCCACAACCGTTCTGCCCAATTTTTTTTCAATTAAATTTATAATTTAAATTTACAAAATTAAATTTTATCCAAAATGTAGTTATATAATAAAATTTTGTCTTAGGTACCTATTTTTACTTCTTTCATTAGTAAATTTAATTGAAATTTATTTCTTTATGGCCCTATAAATTAATTTAAATGACCCCAGTAGGAAACATTTATTTATTTTTCTGGTATAAGTATTTATACCTAAATAATTGCGAATAAATAAAATACCTGTGGGGACCACAACCGTCCTGCCCAATTTTTTTTCAGTTAAACTCATAACTTAAATTTGCAAAAATTAATTTTAATCCAAAATGTAGGTATATATAATAAAATTTTGTATCAGGTACCTATATTAACTTCTTTCTTTAGTAAATTCAATTGAAATTTCTTTCTTTATGGCCATATAATTTCATTCTCTCACTAATCTTAAACGACAACACTTGGGAAACATTTATTTATTTTTCTGACATAAGTACTTTTACCTAAATAATTGCGAATAAATCTTAATGTCTCTACCCAAATTGAAAAACCTGCGGAGGCCACAACCGTCCTGCCCAATTTATTTTCATTTAAATAAACTTATAAAAAATTTACAAAATTTAATTTTAATCCAAAATGTAGGTATATAATACAATTTTGTATTAGGAACCTATTTTTATATCTTTCTTTGGTACTTTTAATTGAAATTTCTTTCTGTATGGCTATATAAAGTCATTCTCACACTAATCCCAAATAACCTCAGTGGGGACAAATTCATTGATTTAAATAATATAGGTACCTACACTTAAATAATTTTGAATACATTATTTTTGTCCCTACATAAATTGAAAATCCTGCAGGGTCCACATCCGTCCTGTTCAATTATTTTTCATTTAAATTTACAAAAGTAAATTTCAATCTAAAATGTAGGTATATAAGACAAATTTGTATTAGGTACCTACCTACCTATTTTTATTTCTTTCTCTGGTAAATTTAATTGAAATTTCTTTTTCTATGGCCATATAAATTCATTCTTACACCAATAACAAATGACCTTAGTACGTAAAAATGTATATTATATATATGTACATTATAATATATATTTTTAACAGTATTCTATTATAACACTAAAAAAGCAGATTTTTTATTCTTTCATGCCTAATGTTGTGTCTACTGATTAGGTACTTATTTATTTTCAAGCCCTCCCCACCATTGAAAAATCATGCATACGCCACTGATCGCCTTGTAAAGAACATTATTTGTACATCATTGAACTATTATTTAGAACTGTAATAATTAAGGTGTAAATGGACCAACACAGAATTACACAATAAAGCTTTTTGCAAAACTGAGAGTATTACCGTACAATGAATACAATAATATGTTATTGTATTCATTAATAAATACATTATTAATTCTATAATATTGTAAAAGTTATTATAGTTAATTTGTTTATCTACTGATCTGATATTATTATGACAACAAATAATGCATTATAATATAGGGTATCTATTATTTCATTTTTTTTTCACTTCATTTAATTATTATTTACTATATTGTATCTTAAGTTTTTATTTGTATAGTGTATACCTAGAAATAAGATAGGTACTTAAAAAACAAATTTGCTTAATTTTTACTACTTTTAATATTAGTTGAATATTCGTATAAATATAAATATTATGTTTGTAAAATAATATTTATATTTTAAATAGAAAAATACTTATATGTATGTGTTTAATATTTATTTATATACCAAATATATCAAATTAAAAGTCAATAGTCAATATTAAAAAAAAAAAAGTAAACTCAAGTAAAATCTTGGCCGAGACTAAAAAATATATAGGTATAGGTACTTATAATAATTTTTGTATTTTTAAAGTTAAATATGTATTGTTTAATGCTAACCCATAGGATGTTAAAAATGATCACCTATACATTTAAATGTTTTTAGATTAATTAAAACTGTCCAATTAAAAAAAAATAAAAAAAATACGTATTTTATGATAGGTATATCTGTGTACTTGTACTTGTAAAACGAGACCGTTTCGATGCGACCCCGCGACGTCGCATCGAGTACTTAAAAAAAATAATAATATTGTCAAATGTCAACAAATTTGAAATTACGAAAACGATTTCTAACAATAAATTCATTATTGTTATTCGTATTGGACCAGGACAGGCGGTTGTGTCTTGCGCGGAGGTTTGTCGGGCGACGAAAACCCGTTGATTATCGTTTCGTAGTCCAAAATATCAATGATCGACTGTCGAAATATAACATATTATTAAATTCATATTGTTTACGCACTCCATTGGGCGAATAGCCGGCGCGTATAATTTTCTATGCTGGTGGCCAATCCACAGTAATTTACAATCAATGGTAGTAGCAATGATTTTATAATGTAAAAGTTATGAATGAATTTTTAATATTATTATAAAATCAATGGTAATAGCCAATAGGTATCAAATTCAATGTGAAAGAAAAACCAGATTTTTTGATAATATAAATTCTACACCAAATAAAATTACAATACTAAATTAAATTAAAACCAGTTTTAATAATAATTATTCATGTTTTACGACAACCTTGCAAAATCGAACTGCATCACACTTCACGTTGCGTACTGCGCCATATTTTGGTTTAGAACACACTACAATATATAGGCACCGAAAAATACCATCGATTTTGAATGCTCAAAGTACGATAGTATCAACAGAATATATTTAAAAATACTTACAGAGGATACATTTGTATTTTTTAAAAATAAAATATTGATATGACATTATAGAACCCGAACTCGAACAGAACTTTATTTTAATGTCAAACCCAAACCGAACTATATATTGGTTTTATGTCGAACTCAAAAGTGTTCTCCCGAAGAAATATTTAAGGGGAGAGGGGTAGCCAACAGATTAAATGCCAACGAATAATACTTTTCTTGAAAACGAAAACAAGCAAAACAAAAATTTCGAGTTCGAATAATTCGTTGTCCAAGTTCGAATTTTTTGATCAAGTTCGGTTCGCTTTGTCTAACTTTGAATCGGCTCACTTCTATATACAATATAAAAATAAAAACATTATATAAATATAGAATATATAGGTAGGTATTTCGGATCCATTCTTGGTATTATATGAATTCCGTCGTTTTATTTACACGGCGGAAGTGAGTGGCTGTTTCTTTATTCGTAAACGACAAATTCTTTTGCAAAACGTGACTTTATATATTTCGATTTAAGAAACGGTAGCCTACTGTAGGTATATATAGTATATGTAGGTTACGAAATAATAGCACTTACCTGGGTATAATACGTTATACAAATGGACAGAAGCAACGGCCCAGTGCTTTCTCGTCCACAACAATTGGAAAGTAAATTTAATAAAAATTGTTTTTATTATGGTTGTGAAATGACTTTTTTTTTTTCTTTTTAATATTAATAATTTAGAGTAAATAACAAAGTACACTTATGTTTTGTGTTCCGCACGAACTCGCTTCAAAATTAGTCTTCCGTGATGTACATATACATATACAACCCGTAAAGGTATTGTTTGTTATTATGTTATTATTGCTGACGGGTCCTATACAAGAAGGACTACTACATGGACGTGTTTCGCTTAGGCGCATATTATTGTACGTATAGGTACCAAATTTCACAATTTTATTAATTCATAGTGGGTGTACCTAGAAGATTTGAGTAGATACTTACGCATATGTACATATATAGAGAGAATACTAAATAGTACGCAATAAGACTATTTTAGATGTTTATGTCAGTATGCCACTTATAATAATGTTGTAAGTATAATATAAATTCAGTGGTGTAGTGGAGGGTGAGTGCGAGTACACGGCGTATATATATATATATATATATATAGGTACCCATCACCAAATTTTTCAATATATGCACGTACCAGTGGCGGTTCATCCCAAAGATGGGCCCTTGTGCAAAAGTAAAAAAGGGCCCCCTTCACTTTTTAATTCTAAATAATGTAAATATAAGTTCATAAATTCAAATTTAAAGTAAGTATATTTTTATACCAAAATAATTAAATGTAATGCAAATTTATGACAATGATGTATTGATATCATGTTGAGAAAAGGAGAACTCTGTGAAATTGTGAACAATCTTTTTACATTTTCTTACATAATTGAATTTTTTTTTTCTGGGACGTTGAGTAATAATGGGCCCCTCTAACCAAGGGCCCGTGGCATTTGCACACATCGCACACATGTATGACATGCCACTGGCACGTACCCAAAACAAATTCGTAAATCCTCGGGTACACGAACGTGTATACTATCGTTTAACTGATAAATTTTGAAAAAAAAAAAATATTTAACCAAATTAAGTTCTGAAAATGTTTACAAAATGAAAATTGTATAGAATATTATTTTTTTTTTTTTTCGACACGATCAAAACATGTTTTTGCCATTTCATTATTTGATGCTTTATATTAATATTGTACAAATTAATATATACAACTATACTCAAGTTTCCTACGACCAGTTTTAACATACGTGTGTGAAACATATGGTGGACCATTAAAGGAGATGAGGAAAAAATGGCTTGTTTTGAAAGAAGAATGCTCAGAAGGATATATGGACGTATCTTAGAGAATTAAGTGTACCTATATAGAAGAAGACCTAATAGGGAATTGCAGCAAATTTACTAAAAACCCAGTATCAATGCTTACCTCATGAGTAAGCGAATAGAGTGGGCAGGCCATGTATGCAGGTCAAAAGATATTTTATGGAAGGAAAGATGAATGGGAAAAGACCTAGGGGTGTCGTCCTAGGCAGCTCTAGGCAAACAGGATCAACGATGATCTGAACAAATGTTCTCAGGGAATGGCAATAGCAGACAGCGTAGATAGGGATAGATAGAGAAATGTAGTAGAGGCAGCGAATATCCTTCAAGGACTGTAAAAGCTTAAGAAGAAGAAGAAGAAAAAGAAGATAATTAATATATACTTAATATAATATCGTTTTAAAATTTGATTTAAAATGTCTTTCGACAGAACGATTCTGAACGAATCTCCGTATAAAATACATATACCTATTTTAAAATATAAAATTGCTATAAAAACCACAAAATTGAGATAATATTTTTGAAAAAAAAGTAAGTCAATATAAAAGCCAAGTATAGGTATCTATACACACTTTGTAAAAATATCAAGTATTTAGTCGCATTTTTTCACCAAATATTGAATATACCTCACAATTAAGAAAATAAGTTTATGTTCATTTTACATACATTTTTAGTGAAAATTTCAAGTCTATAGAACAATTATTTTTGGAATAACAAAGAAATAACAAATCTTGTATTTGCAAAATCGTGTTCTTTCCGTTTTTATATGTACCTAGTTTTTCGGCAAGTTTTCCTTACGCATAGTTGCGCGCTAAAAAACTATTGAGAAAATTTAAAAATTACTTCTTTAAAGTACCTACCAACTTGATGCGACTCGTTACCGGAAAATGGGTAAGCACTTTTACTAGAATTGTTAGTATAAATACGTTTTTGAGGATAGGAAGAGATAACATTCACAGTTTAAAAAAATCCTTAGAATAAATCTTAGCATACCCAGAGGCAGAACTAGGAATTTTGACGCGAAAAAACGTAAATAAGTAAAAAAAAAGTCATCAACTTTTTTCGTTGAAATACTTTCCTAAAAAATGTAATTCAATATCGGATACACACAAGTCCCCATAGAAAAGTCAGTGACATGAGTTAGTATTCTAAATTTTTTAAGCCTTTCCACTTATTTTCCGTTTTGGAAAGCGTTTTTTTGATATATGGGGAAAAATACGTCATTGATTTCTTTTTACCACCTATGGAAAAAATCTTAGCTACGTGCCCACTAATTTATTTATGAATACATCATAAAATATAATACACATCACAATAATTATATATAACTAAAAAGTAATGACTATATTTATGCTATATGATATATGCTATATTTATGCAGTATGCTATAATAGTTTTTAGACAATTTGAATTGTTTTTTAAATTTTGTCTTTTTTTAGAATTTCGCAGTCAGGGCCAAATTTAGAAGGGGAAATACCTCCCCCCACTCAGCACAAAACTGGGAAAAAAGTCGGCAAAATTCGAGTTCGCAGTTAAGGCAATTAAGTTGATGACTTTTTTTTTCTGATTATTTTTGAGATTAGTCAGTAAAATGTTTTCACTTCAGTCGGTAAATTAATTATTCAAGATATTTATTATTTATTTATATAAGTAATAATAATAAATTAAACATAATAAGTCGTTCATATAGAGATGGTGAAAGTTGCTAAATCGTCCCTTTGGTTCTCGGACAGGATAGTGTATTATTATTATTTTAAATTTGAAAGCAAAGATAAATCATTGCATTCGAAAAACGATTTTATGCAAAGTTCAGCATGTATAATATTATTAAAAAAATAAATAAATAAGTCACTATGAAAACTTTATTTGTTATTTTATTATTTCCCCTACATTTATAAAATATTTCTATTAAAAAAATTGCTTTTCTTTATGCTTAAAAAAGTATTAGAAAAATTGAAAAATTACCTCTTCAATGTACCGATAACTAGAACTTTATAGAATTTGGTACAAAAAAAGCCTATATACCAAAATTTTTACTTGACTTCTTTTATCTGAAAAAATATATACAGATTATAGACCCCCTTCCCCGTAAAAAAATAGTCAAAAAGAATTGAAAAATTTACTTATGCTTTTAAATTTGTTTCAAAAATATATTTAGTCATATAATTATAATATATCATAAAATCATATAGGCTGGATTATCATTGGGTTTTTATTTTTTGAGAAATATGATTTTAAATGCAAAATTGTTTGCATTTAAATTTAAATACTATCTCGAGTCTTCGAGAAAGTAAAAAACACATAATCTTACACCAATACAATGCACGTTTTGCTCAGAATCTTAAAATTATTCATTTTTATTATATTTGAAAAATTTAATACATCTACAAATTATTAAGTTTCCATAGTTGAAAAGCAGGGTATAGGTCTGGGCCTATATTAGCGACCGGGCTTGGAACAACCCTAATGTTTTTAGCGGTTCCCGTTTTTTGAAAGTGAATTTCAGTAAAATTTCAGAAAAAGGGTTCCAGGTTCGGTTTTAGCAAATACCTGTATTTTACTGATACCTTTCAATTTTTTTTTTTCATAATCTAATAATCAAGAGTGATAAGAAGTGATAAATTACTTTAGTCCATTTCTTCATGAACCAATTTTGTGTCATAAAGTAATTTAATGCATGTTTACACCTTTCAGGTTGCCATGTCAATATTGAATCAAACGTTGACATATTATAGTCATAGTAATATTTATTTTGGCTCCAGTTATGGATAGAGAGTATAATATTGCTTGTGGTAATCAATATTGTTATCCGGACGGTTATTGAGATAATGCTTTATAATTATATAGATAAACCCAACTTATTGAAACTTCATGACAGTTTTACATATGGACTTTAGGAAATATATGGTCATGTTTTAATGTAGTTAAGCTGAACTGAAACGCGTGAATTGCGGTCTTTAACAATCCATAAGAATGTTAAATTTTTTAATTTTTTAATGTCAAAAAACATGATAGGCTTTGGGGTTTATACCTGCAGGCTGCAGAGCTATATATATAGCGAGTATATCCATATACAGGCACACAACGTCGTCACCGATTAACGATAATGTATTATGGACGAAAGTGGTACTACTATATAAATATAAATTCGTTTTTTTTTTTCTAAAGACGAAAAAAAAATCACAAGTCCATTTTGACATAACCAGATCGTTTTGTAAACGTTTTATATATCGACGTGTATCAATTCTTATTAATTCGAATACCTATATCAGTTACGTACCTAGTCGTCAGAGCCGTAGCAAGATTCGATAGCGCCCTTGGCAAAGAACCGAATTTCCGCCCCTAAATTGGTAACGAAGAAAAAAATACTTCTCATTGCTTAAAAATCCAGTTGACGAGCAAAAAAAGAAACTCATCAACTTACTTTTACATGATTTTGCCGTCGAATTTTTGCCCTCCCCCCACCCAATCTTAGAAATTTAGGGATATAGGTATTATTGAATTTCGATTTTTGCGCCTCCTTTTCTGTCGCGCCC
This sequence comes from Pemphigus obesinymphae, assembly GCA_025469235.1. NCBI lineage: Eukaryota > Metazoa > Arthropoda > Insecta > Hemiptera > Aphididae > Pemphigus > Pemphigus obesinymphae. The sequence continues at coordinate 20,728 of JAIPRL010001379.1, read as the reverse complement.
TTGGCCTGAGCCAGTTTCGCCAAGCCCTTGCTACGGCTCTGCTAGTCGTATACTACACTCGTATATTATGTATACAGAAAATATTGAAATAAATCACCCGAATGGTCTGTATGGGTACTGCAGTGTAGGTATATAATACTATATAATACTATTTCGGTCAGTTATATTATACACGTTTAAAATGCATTTGAGACGGATCGTGAAACTGCGTGAACACATACGACTAGCAACCGCATGGCACAGCAGATACTATAACGGGTTTTTATTTCCAATAAATCGAAATAAGTAGGTAATATCTACGTGGTAAAACGATTCTACAGTTGAAAATAATTCGAGAAGTCTCGCGATGTGTTTTTTAAAAGCGTATTAGCTCTCCGGAGAAACGAACGATATTTGTGTGCCATTACTATTTTACGGTAAATACTTCAAAATCGAAAACACTATACATGAGTAGGTAGGTACCTATATAACACGTCCCCTGGTTAATACTATATATTATTACAATATAGCTAAGTAACATTATTATTTAGTGCCCTACGGAGCCGATTTTTGATGTCCATTTTTACACGTTTTTTTAACTAAATATAAATCTTGAAAAAAATGATATATCGAAAATAGGCTATGCGGGGCACTAGATAATGTTATTATTAGCTATAATTTATTTTTTATTTGGTATTTCTAACGTGTTTGTAACACGTTTGTAACTAACAAGTTTTTCATCGATTTATACTAAAATGTAGGTAGGTATCTTATCTTCCATTTATATTGTCACAAATTTATAATCTAGTTTTCCAGCTAGTATAGGTACCTCATTCAACGTTTCCTATTCATTATCGGTTGGGTTCCTGGATAGTGCATCAGCATGAGTCATTTTTACCTCAGGTTTTGCCTAGATCAAAAGAACGAAAATACAAAATAGTGAAAATATAGAATAGAGAAAAAGGAAAATAAGGGTCCGTTCAAGTATTACGGAAGCGCCTAGTGGGAGGGGGTCTGTCGTGTACTGAAATTTGATGACAAGAGGGATGGAAGATATGATACCTACTTTATTTTTCAGCCAACTTAGTAGCGTAAGTCGATGAAAAACTTGTTAATTACAAACATGTTAGAAATACCAATAAAAAACAAATTATTGCTAATAACATCATCTAGTGCCCCGTGTAGCCTATTTCTAATAGGGGGATTTGAATAGTTGAATGCTGACGTCAGTTGTAATAAAAAAAATAAATCAAAATATGTACATAAATATGTAAAAATATTTTTTTTCTTATTAAATAGAGGAAGTCGTTGGACATATGTTGATATATTAAAGTAGGGAGAGTATGACATTTGCTGACAAGGGGAAGGGGAGTCTAAAAAGGCCAAAAAATGTGCTGATGTAAAACTCGTATAATATATATAATATATAATATAGGTATACCTATCAAATATGCAAATTAGGTACATGTAAAATAGAGAATATTTATATATAACGTTAAATACGTATACATATTATAATATACTATTATAATATAATATGTAAATATATTTAGGTGTATTTTAACTTTTGCTATTTTCCTTTTTCGGTATTTTCTATTTTCACTTTTTTACCTTAGCTATTTTTAATTTTCGATATTTTGGCTGGATACCCCTTAGGTCAATGATGTATGTCATAGTAATATTTTTGAAATATATTATGCCAACGAGCAATCTGTGATCTAGTTTTACGATGTACACGCAGATAAACTATGTGCTTGATAATCAGTGTAGATTAAAAATTCGATACTCAATAAAAAATGTTTTCACTTATCTACAGCTCACACTATACACATCAATTCTAACTTGCTTGAGTGGCAATGTGCTTTAGAAGCACTAAACTTCTTGCCAATACAATATACCACTTGTAATGGCCCTCATCCTACGTGGGTTGTAACAACATTGCTTTCAGTCTGATATAGAACTTGCATCCGTGTGTACTTCCGTAAGAACTGCTAGTGAATTGAACATGTAGAAAATTGGTTCTTCTGTTGAGATCTTCTTCGACTCATCAAACGTAGTTTCATGTGATACAGACCACTTAAACACGGCTTTCTATTTGGTTAACCTGCTCAAAGGCTCAGCTATTGTTGAGTAGTTTTTGACAAATCTTCTGAACAAGCCAGTGTAACCCAAGAATCGATGAATGGCGTGAACATCCTTAGGAGGCGGAAACTCGTGAATTGCTTGACTCGTATCTGGATGGACCATGGTTCTTCCATCGACGACAAATCCTAAGAACTCAATGCTCTTCTTACATAACAAACACTTCAAAAGTTTTAATGTCAAGTTATAGCTATTTTAAACATTTCCAAGACTAATTTCAATTTTGTCAATATATCTGTCCAGTCGTTGCGTCTATCGCTTAATAATCAAGGTAGTTCTTCACAACTTTATCTCGCAATCCATCAAGAACTTTCTTCATTAGTCTTAAGAACTCTCCTTGTGCTTCAGCCAGTACAAATTGCATCCATGTAAATTGTCCGGTATCATTTGGAGTCACAATTACTGTATATTCTTGTGCTGCCGCTGTCAATGAAACTTGGAGATATCCGATGGCAAGGTCCAATTGCACAAATATGTTACTAGGCCTTAGCGACTCTACTTGTTCATGCAAATCTGGCAGTGGAAAGTTGTGTCTTTTCACTTATTTATTCAACCTCCTATAATCAATACACAGTATTTTTTTACATTGTTTTACTAATATTACAGAACTTGCATAGGGAGAATCGATCTCCACTACTACATCATGCTTTTTCAATTTCCCGACTATCTCAGTAATAGGAAGATAGGCAATAACAAAAAACGAATAAGATATTAATAGAATATGCCAAAATCTAGTGAAGTACGTAGGATTTTTCAGAAATATTAATTGTTTTTTAATGTAAATATAAATATAAATTTTTTTTTTTACAAAAATGGCGTCAATTTGAAGGAAAAATTATTATTTTTTTTTTATGAACAAATTGGTCATAAAATCGTCAAATCAATCAACCAAAAAAAAAAAAAATCCTACTTACTTCCCTAGAAAATGTCATTATAAAGCTACGGTTAAAATTTGGAGTTGATCGGTTGAAAATTGAAGGTGGTAGTTGGTCGTCCGACTTTTAATTTGCAATGCTCGAGCCATACTACAATTGGCCTTCCAAATGAACATTATTCTGTTCCTCATCCTTTCTTGATGAAATAATTATAAGAGTATAATTATAGATATAATTAATTATTGTAAATCGGCATCGTGACTTCACTAAAAAACCGATTGTTTATGGATCATTTAAAAATTTTCCCTCATATACAGACTTTTGGGTATAATTTTTGAACAGTTAAGAAAGCATTTAAGCCAATAAAAATAAATGGTAAAAAAAAATTACTAGGTAGTAGGTATTACTCCTTAAGATATATTATATCTTAATCCGTGATCACGAGCCATGTGTCCTTCTCCATTACACACATAGCAGTTCCGTAGTCTTCTCTTTGTCCGACAGTCTCTTGACCAATGCCTAACCTTCCGACAATGCAATAATTATAACATCATAACGCAGTAATTACCTTATAAAAAAAGAATTGCAATGTATGAGAATAGTCTATAGAATAAATAGTGTCATACAGAAAAAAAAGTAATTTCATGCAGGACTTAAAAGACTATTCTAATGTAAAATATAAAATATAGACACAAATATATCTAAGATTTAACGAATATTAGAATCATTATAGAATCTTTTTCATTTGTGCTACTTACACCTGTTCGATAATATGGATACAAAAATACGACTTTTTTTTGTCATATGGGAGCATTCAAGTATTACGTAAGCGCCTAAGGGGAGTGGGGGGGGGTCTGTCGTGTGCTTACATTTGCCGACAAGGGTGATGTGGGGGGGGGGGTAGAACCATGCTGACGTCAGCAGTGATAAAAAAAAATCAAAATATGTAACGAAATTTTTCATTTATTTTTAATTACCTACCTAATTCATATGAAATTCGGAAATTTTTTATTTATTTTTTTAATAGGGAGGGGGGTCGTCGGACATATGCTAACCGAATAAAGTAGAGGGGTCGGACATTTGCTGATAAGGGGGAGGAGCGGGTCTATAAAGGCCAAAAATGTGACGACGTAACACCTGAACGCCCCCCTATACATATTAAAAAATAAAAAGTTATGTCATATACGGAAAAAAAAAAAATTCAAGAAATATGCGACTTAACCTTTTCGTACAACCAATAATTTCTCGATGCATAAACGTATATAAAGTGCAGTCAGTACAGCACAATATATGTACAACGAACATAATATTATAAAATATATATATTATATATATATATATACAGGCACTTACTTAGCTATACCTATATTGTACGAGTGAAAAAAAAAAACAAAAAAACAATAATTTAAAACTCGTCCGGAATAATAGACAATATCCGTCGGCACCACAACTAAATCAGACACGCGGACGGGCTTAAGGTCGACGGAACGCGCAAGTATACTATATATAATAATAATATAATGTTACATATCGTTTGGACTTAACGAGCTTACGCATACGGCGTATAGCGACCATGGAGGAATAAACGGTATTGCGGTCCACGCGTCGTGCGGCGGGAGGGAGGGTGACGGGGCTAGCGCGATTTCCGACGAACAAGGGAGCAATTATTCACGTGTGCACAATAATTCGGTACGTCACGTGTGGTTGCGGTCGTTCTCGTTATACCGTGTTCACGTGTGTCTATTATCATTATGGTTACACATATAGGTATATATATATAAACACACGTATATCTACACAGGTATTTATATATATATATATATATATATATTATGTACCGAACGTACCCGTACGTTATGCGATAGAGGCGATGACGGAATGCAGTTTGGAAAAAAAAAAAAAAAAAACAATATTAGCTGCTGCTAAAATTTTCATTACAACAACACCGAACAATAATAATGATAATAATAGTGTGCATGATAACATAACGCGATGGCACGTACCTACCTGTATCTACGCGCCGGGTAAAAACGGTCTTGCCGCACATCACACCCTCGCCGTATATACGCGCCCGACATTAGCGGTAGGTATATATAATTTACAAAACCCCGTGCCGAGAGTTATAATAATACATCGTGATTAAATTATCTCCGGCACATAGTAGGCATATACTGATATTGTAAATCGATCTCACGCATAACGTACTATAATGTAGTATAATATATTCGACCGTCGTATATACTGTACGATCTTCGTCTAAAATCCAAAGTGACGATATATAGCGCCCTCGATACCCGCCCAAGCACTACGTGTTCTGACCACGTACGTATACTTCATACGTCTCGATTTCAACGGAGGACTTATATAAAATAATGCCGTACGTACCAGCTATATATTTTTGGTGAGTATTCAGAAACTCGACCGTAAGTAAGTATGTATTTTGTTACAACGTTTTACTTGCCCGGTAAATTTTTAATTGACTAAATTTTGAATTACCCCCCGCCGGTAAAATTTTATGGGGGGGTAAAAATCGCCTGTTACAGTAAGTTGACGACTTTCTTTTTTTTTTCTTATTAACTAGATTGTTAAGGAATGGGAGCGCAACTCCAAAAAATTGATGAATTTTTTTCCTTATTACCGATTTAGGGGCGGAAATTCGGTTCTTTGCCAAGGGTGTTATCGAATCTTACTATACGGCTCTGCATATCACCGTCGTAAACACGTGTCAAATGACCGTTTTGTGCGATCCGGTGTCATAATTATATGCCACGACGCCTACCATATCGTTTATGAATACGGTGCGGCATTTTAACTTTTAACATTTATGTGAAAAGCAAACAAGAAATACTATACGGTAAAAAATGGTGAATTTAAAAGGATAAAAACAGAATCCATCTAAACATTCTAAAGTAGGTATGTATACAAAAAACCGGATAAAGAGTTAAAATAAGCAAAAAAAAAAGTGGGGTAATCAACTTTTCCAAAATACTTCATTAACCTGAGTGAATAAGCAAGAAAAAAAAAAGAACATCGATTTTTTCTACTATTTGCAGACTGAACTTAATTTTTCCGACTGATTTCCGAGATGGGGGTGGTGAGAGACCCCCATGCTCCCCCTCGGGCGCCTCTGCTAGTACTTGGTTCTTTGATAAGGGACACTACAGGAGAATGCTGTACGTTTTCTTTTGGGAAATTTTTTTTCTGTATAGGTACCTACTCCTATAATTTTCACGGACTTAGTATGTGAAAATGTCACTTGTCCTTTTAAAACAAAATTGAAAATGTATACTAGATTGTAGATGAAGTTGTATTTTTTAAATTGTATAAATTATTAGTTAGAATTTATGTTCACTAATTGAAGGGTCCAGTGCAAAGTCCACTTTTCAAAAATGAGAAAATACTGGATTGTTGCACTGACATTTTAAAAATATCCTGTCCGAGGATCGAATGGATAAACTTCCACCATCTGTATTTAAACGGCTTTTTTAATTTTAAATATTATTATTGTCTTCATGACGTCACTGTGTAAATAATATATCTAATGTTATTGATTTTATATAGTCTATGGTTACAGAACAGTTTACAGTGTTTAATATATTTTTGTTTTCACAATAATTATTGAAAACAATTTTGTTTTTTTGAGTACTTTGTTGATCTCGAAATCGTTTTACAGGTAATTATACATTATTTCTTTTGAACTCATAACTACACAGCCATGAGTCATGGTTATACAATGCCGATAATTTTGATGGTCATTACTCATTAGTATAGAAAATAATTCTGCAGTTAGGATTTCAACAACACCTGAAGTGAGATGCTCGAAAAGAATTCCGAAAACGGACATACAACCAGGAACGGATTACTGAATAGAATAATCCAAAAGCTCGTCAAATAAAACAAAGAAATTATAGATAATATATGTATTTTATGCAAAAAACAATATTGCAACAAAAATATATTATTATACGTATATTCTTTGTATTCTCGGTGTACTCGTATTTGTGTTTTATTTTCCAACAATTTAATTGTTATTTTTAAAAATTAATAACGTTTGCTTTCTAAGTTTACATTATTAAAATAAAAATGATTATTTCTTGTAGGATGACCGACAGTCATCGATATAGTGTCACCGAACTCGGATCCAGCGTCATTATGGAAATTACTTTTTATAAAATTAACTATCCAGTAGGCAAGGTGCAGTGAATACACCCGAGCTCATAATTAACAACTATTTCCAGTCTATCGAAAAACTAGTTAAATTAGTTAAAATATTAAAAAATATTTGGGATGTTTTAAATTAATTATTTTTTTTATCATTTTTTGATTGTCTAAATATCTAATCGCGAGTTAAATGAACAAACATTTAGTTTTTAGACTAAAGTTATTTTTTAGTTATATAGGTACTTCTGTATAACTCATTTAAATGTTAATAATGCATTTAGGAACTTAATTTTTGAGTACATAAATGTGCTTTTTTGAGGTCATTTATGTAAAAAAGTGTATTACTAAAATGTGAAATTTGTTTAAATGAAACTTCTTATTCTCTATTATATGTTTATCGTTATTTTTTATGACTAGAACCGATGAGAAACAGGGACAGAAATAATTTATAAGCAAAACGAGAATGTGAATTTTGAGACTAGTGTCGGGCACTTTACACCCGAGTAGGATTATGTATCATTGTTGGTACTATAATAATATTATAATCATTATTCATTACTCTTTTATGCAACAGTGATATAAGCGATAACACTGTCACCTCCGGACCGCAAGATAGTTCTGTGTCTGTATTATAATGTATTATAATGTTAGGTCATTAAAGTCTCGTTTGAATACGAACAATGTACGCAAAAAAACCCAACGAATAAACCTCTATATCCTCTTCTTGTTAAAGAATTTACTCCAAATTTTTATACTCAGGTAAACATATACAAAATTATAATACTAATATTTACCCAAATGTGGAGTATTGCTGAACAATTCAATCTTCAAAGTTTAAATCCTCAATTCATTGAACTATAGGTATAACCCAAGTTCTTTAATATATTTTTAATGTCACCCATAACTCTGATTTACTGAAACAAAAAAACCTTTTCACGGTTTATACGTTTTTCTTTCCATCAGAATCCACTACTAATTTTAAAATTTTATTAAGTCTTCTACAAATATCCTAACAGGAAATCCTACTAGAAGATTACTTATACGTCATATAAACGCTATAGAGATATATTATCACATTATAAAAAAAATATAAAAATACCTTATCTGCACATATGCATTATGTTTAAGACAAAATATAGAAATTTGTCACTAGGTACTAGGTATATGAAAAAAAATAGGTAAAATTACTTTGTATATATTTCTATAACCATTTGTTTTTTTTTCTTTTATTTTTCTTTTGCAGACTATATAGCGTTCACTTAGGTTTTTTGGTTTGTGCCACGTATTATAGAAAGTTTAACTTGATTTTATAGATTGTTAAAAAATGATGGCGTCAGAGATGGATTCCTTAAAAGTTCGCAGGATGTGTGGAACACCCTTGATCCCGCATAGTTTCGCCTTTATAAATGTATTATGCACTCATGCAACTTATACTTTATATTTATATAAATAAAATAATATTTTGTATTTATGGATTCAGATTCAAACCGTTTTGCTCTATTAAACGAGAAAGAAAACGAAAATCAAATAAATATGTGTACCCATATAGATATAATATACCGTACTCTCTTTTGTACTGAAGGTGCGCGTTTTTGTGTCGAGGACCGGTTTGGACGTATTATATTTCATGATACACGCGTAATTTTTATTTTCATCTGATACATTTATAACGTTTTTCGAACCAAGTACACATTATTGCAGTAATAAAATAGGATTACGTCGAGTCGGATAAAATATTAAATCGGATCGCGTTCTAGTCGCGTCTCGTACGTATATATTATACCAGACAAAGCTCGTGTGCCGCCTATACGACGTACGACCAGCTCGTATAATACACGTGCAACAATCGTGTCGGATTTTTCGCATATATGAGACGAGTACACGTGCCGGCAAATCTCTACGACATAATGTTGTTTAATCGATCGATATATTTTTTGCGTCGTAAGACTCTGCGCGCACGTTTAAAGGAGCGTGCACACAGGGCCATGTCTAGGCACTGGCAAGAGGGCTTTTGCCAGGGGCGCAATAATACCAAAGGCATAATACCGAGTGTCACGGAAGTGATTCTGATTTAACTTCCATTCCGAGCATGGTTTTATTTTTTTGCAATTTTTAATTTAAAATTTGGTAATGGTTCCCATAAAATTTGCTTTAAATGTAAAGTATACATTTAACTATAATTTAATAACTAATACCAACTAAAATATTAGTTTGATGTCTGAAATTACAGTAGACTTCAACTTTTTAACCGGGAATTCTTTAAAGGTTATGCCATCCGATGAGTTAAAACGTTGGGTTAATGATTTGGCACTAAAGTATGAAAGTGATAGGTATAGATGGCACAGAATTATTTTTAAAAATTGAAAAATTTTAATTTCAAGCATCTATATTAATGTGTTCGTTTCAGTCAGCCACTCAATTAGATTTATTAAAATATATACACCATTGTACGCTTCAAGATTTTTATCCTAATATGGCATTAAGAATATTTTTAACCATTCCTGCAGTTACTACATTTACTTGTGAAAGAAGCTTTAGTAAGCTAAAAGTTATCAAAAATTATTTAAGATCTACTATGAGTGAAAATCGTCTGACAAGTATGTCAATTTTATCCATAGAAAAAAGTTTGGCCAACCAATTATCATTTGATGATATCATAGACGATTTCACTGCAATTAAGGCAAGAAAAGTGCAATTTTAATTTATTATTTTTATATGTAACGATTTTAATATTTAATAAAAAGGAGATATTTATGTTAATGATGGTTTTTTTAATGATATTTTTTTAAGGTAATAAAAAAATTAATCGGGTGATTATAAGGTCAGAAAGAGGGAGCGGGGAGGGAGTACCATCTCACTAAGAAAAAAATTTTGGGTTGGCAATTATTTGGACAGTTCAATGGACAAATTTGTGAAAAGCCTTTGTTTTTCTTATTACTCTAGGTACCACAAATATTTCATAGGAATAACGGTGATTTAGGAGGGGGCGCAAATTCTGTTCATTGCCAGGGGCGCTATTGGGTCTTGCTACGGCCCTGCGTGCACACTGCGTCCGTTCAGTTCAGTTCTCTTATACCTTCCGTCCATATCAGTTCAGTCCGGTTTGTCTCGACTAGCAAAAACGACTGAAGACGGACGCCAAAACGTGATAAGAATACATATGATAATACGGTTTCCCAAAACCTGCAGTTTGTTGCTGCTTGCTAAAAGTCGATATAATATCTTTTGATGTGTGCGAGTTCGTTTTTAGGCGTGTTGTATGTGTCACTTCTATTGTGTACAAATGTGTATAAAAAATGTAATTAAATTAAAAAAAAATAAATAGATTACGAAAACGACAATAATAACAGTGATAATAATAATTTTGACGGAACGGAGAGGACTGATGCAATTGCACGCATTTTTTTTTCGCCGATCCGTCACAAATATAATGCGATCAAACTGAACGGACCCAGTGTACCCGGCTCCTTAATCCGTGACCGCGGGGTCGCTTTTGCAGTATAGACAAATAATATTGTACCGGAATCGATATGTATTATAGCTGTAGTATCGGTCGGGGAGGTTTTTTTTTTTCTTTGCTCATCGTCGTGTATCGATATATATTATTATTTACACACGTCTCCGGAGACTCGTGCACGTATTATCATTAATATCCGGTTTCGCGCGAACAGACAATAACGATAATAATAAAATGGCGATTAAGAAAAATCGCAACAATCGTTGTACGCGCGGATTACAAATTACCATCTCGCTCGCATAACGTCGCCGTCTCGTACATGATATTATTATGTATACTTTACTCTCTCGCGCGTATATATATATATATTATACCCATTACACTAGTATATATTGTGTATCTATTTTTAATGGGTACAAAAAAAAAAAACGTAATACATTATATTATTACAGTGTGTTCTTCGAAAGCTGAGAAATGTGTGACGGCGCCATATTATCGGTCCGAAAAAGGCGCGTTTTCTTATATGCGAGCACGTGCGTGCCCCGTCTACAATCGTATCGTTCGTGTATATTGCGCCGGAGCACACGCGTATATATTGGTAATATATATCGACGTAATCGACGGCCGACGGATGACATAATGATTATTATTATCGAAGAACAATAAAATAAAAAATAAAAAAACGAGAAACTTATTTTTAAACATTTTTTTTTTTTTTTTTCTGTAACCGACGCGATCTCTGTTCGCCGTATAGTAAGTATTGTCTAGAGTCGGAAACATAATATAGTATACGAGTAGGAGGTGGCAACGCGCTTAGTTGTGAGCGGAATCCGGCTTTTAGGTAAGAAAAAAAGTCAAAATATGATGCTAATATATTATACAAGATCGGATTTAGAATCTAATGATGAGCCTCGGGTCGAGACGGGCCCTCAATAAATACGCTCCTAAAAGAGTTGAAGAGCGAGACTTTTTTTTTGATCGTTACGAAATCAATAACCCTCAAATAATTATATTCCATATTATGCAAAATCCTTTTTTTTAAATTTTTGGAATTTTTTTTTTATATATCGAGAAAGATGTATCACCTACTGCGAACAGATAAGACCATGACAAAAATATAAGTATGTCGGTAATTCTTTGTGATAGATACCGGATACCCGCAATCGAATCAAAACGGCATCCAGTTTTCGCCCATTATCACAACACATTATTATCAGACCTTTTGGAGATAATATTTGTACTTATTTATGTTTGTATTCAACACGATTTAAGATATATAGGTTGCTCATCGGCCCATGTTAAATAGTAAACCAATGCTACTTATAAACTGAGAATCTAGATCAGCTGACCAAAAAACCACTACTAGCGCTCCTAGCAGTATTACGAGCTGTATTATCAGCATAATCGTGATTATCAATGTTTATTTTGAAATGATGGCGCCAAATTTTTAATTTTTACGCTTTTTTCGTTCTATAATATACATATTATGTACATATATATAGTAAAACTATTACTAATATTCCCTGCATTTGGCAACACTGTTTTATCATTTTTACCGGTAGGAGCGCTGCAAGTGGTTTTATGAAGTGTCAGTTTTTGGGTCACATAATCGGTATTCGATGAGTAACCAGTATATTATATTAAATCGTGGTATTCAAGTTGAACATTTTAAATCATACAAAATTAATAATATTATTTGAGCATCAGAAAAGATGCTAAAGTTGGCTGCTATGTTTGTGAAATTTGGTTATAAACTCGGATATTACATTCATACGTATTTATATTGTTATGTACAAATTTATTATATAATCTATAAATAGGTAGGTAATAATAATATTAACAGAAAAACTTTTTTTTTTTGAACTTTGTAAAAAATATTTTGTTTTATTTTTAGACGTTTAAAAATTACTAAATTTTAGATTATTAGATGTCTTAAGACATTTAAAAATGATTAATGACTTTAAAATAATATTAAAATTGTTTCAATTTGATGAGCTAACCACATCATTAAATTTCGGATAAGACATGTATTATCTGCACATAATACGAATATGGTATAACATAAGTATAAAGGAAATAAAGATTTTATTTTTTATTATTTAAAAACAATTGTTGGCTCAGAGCAGTAATTAAATAATTGTGTTATTACAGAAACATAGTTTTAATATGCAATTTTGAAGATAGTTATGGAAGCGATCGTATTCCCTTACTTGAGCCTAGGCAAAAATTTAAATTATCATACATCATTATTTTTTAATATTTATATATAATACCTTTATTATATATAAATATTAAAAAATAATGATGTATGATAATTTAAATTATAAAATTTATAACATTTAAGGATTGCTTTTTCATCACCAGTTTTAATTGAATAGTATACATGGATGAACTCTGAGGTAAAAAAAATTAGAACAATTATTTTATCTATATTTTGTACCATTCTCTAAATCCGTTACTGGTCAAAAGAATGATCATGACTTAATTGTGATTTCTCGAAGAACCCTTATTTAAAACGAGTTTAAATTAATATATATATATATATACATTATATTTAGAAATAAACACTTTTAGATTTTATTGAAAGAGCGAAAGGCAGTTTTAAAATATTTAAATAAATACCGTGATTACGCAGTAATAAACAATTTAACTGATATAGGACCACTTATGAAATAAACTTAAAACGTATTAAATATCTAAATATCGTTCAATTTCCATTTTTCTTAAATAGTTTTTTAAAATTGCCTATACAGAGCCCCTTAAAAACTAGGTGATTTGCTAGCAGTATAAATGCATAATTGATTAATATAGTGACACAAATGAACCTATATACGAATCCAAACCTAGTTTAGACGTATAATTCACTTTTAAATTCTATATATTATACATAATTACATATTCATCACAAGGGCGGTTACAGAGGGGATGCAATGGGAGTAAATTCACATAATGACAACAAATAAAAATATTTTAATTACGCAACAATTAAAAAATATATTTGGTTTACACAGTACACTAATTGTAGATTACTTACAAAGTGAGGGTTATTTCATTTTCGACTTTCTTATGTAAATTTATAATGTATTGAAAATTGCCTATATGTAACACCTTGAAAAATATATAATATACTTACTATTATTATTTATTACTCATACGCAGTTATATCATACTTACGTTAATTAAAATATATGGTATTTTATTTGAATTATTTGTTCGCAGCATGCCGCCACTAAATTTACCCGGTGACTAGTGTATATTAATATAATTACTATAGAAAATAATATTTTATTATAATGATTTACTCAGAGAAGCGATGCTCTTAGTCATTAGTTTGTATCAAAAGTACAATTATTCGTGATATTCAATAAAACACGATTGATAACAAATCTTCAATAGTAATGAACGATTTTGCATAAACAAATTTAAGTGATCGGTTTTTAATTTATGGTTAAGATATTTTATTATAATATATTTGTTTACGATCTTATTTATATAGGTATAGTGGAAATACATTTTCAAGATTTTTTCACTATTAAATCTGTGTTCATCTTCCCGACATATTTAATTTAAATTAAATTCATGTGAATATTAAGTTAGTAAAAAAAAAAAAAAAAACAATTGATAAAATACAAATCAGTATAAATAATAACTATAAGTGATGTAAGTTAGGCAACCCAATTAACATTTTTGTATATTTTATTTTTGTATATTATTAGGGGCTCGTATAGTAACCGCAAAACATAATAATATTATTATTTGGGCAGTATCAAGTGTGTAAACGTGTAATAATATTGTAGGTATAGCAAAATATTTTTATATTTTATAATTTGTTTCACAAATTTGTACTCACTTATTGTGACGTATCAATAATGTTATGATATTATCGAGTTCCAAGTAAAGCATTTGATATTAAATATTACACATATTAATAAACTTTCGATTCGATATAAATTATAGTGAACTTAATCTTTCAAAAAAAAAAAAAAAAAAAATATATCATAGGATAACGGCAGAACAACAATATTATTAAATTTCTTTATACTAAAAAGCATGGAGCTATGGAAATCAAATGGGAAGTGCCACGGACACTTTAATCACAGGTTATATGAATACAGATGGATTTGGCCACTGATAATTCTGATAATTCCACAGGAATCAGTGTGACCACGATATATATACCATAAATTTAAACTTTATTCCCGTGAGATAAACTGAAATCTGTGTTTTTTTATTATTATCTATTATGATAACATCAAAAATGATGAATTATTCATACAATAATATTGTATATTAGCAAAATAATTTATATAGTTGTATGTAACTACACTGATAACTGTGGAGCATATCAGAAGACGATGTTCGACGATCTATTGTTTTCAGGCCGAGTGATCTATTTGTATTCATATAATCTGTGCTTTAACAACATAGAACTCATTATTCTACTTCCACGGAGGTTACAAATATAAAAATATTTTTGACCGTATCACTATTTATTTGAGACTTCTTAGACATTTTTGAACTTTGTAATTTATACTACAAATTACAAAGTATAAATATATTAAACGTCCGATATATTTTTATGTTGATTGATAGTTATATCTATGTGAAAATATTTTACTTTTTCGTTTAACAGTTATACCTACGTATTTTCTTTTGCTCTGGTGTTATAATTTTCACCATTAAAATTAATTTTCGAGTAATTAAAAATAATATATTTTTCATCATTAATGTAATTAAATATCATAATTATATATGCACTCACGCACATCTGTTTGTGTATTTAATATAATACATAATTTCTGTTTTAATATTAGATTAAGACAATGATTTTAAATTCAGCGGTTTTCATTAAACATATTCGTAATTCTTACAATAATAAACTGGGAAAAAGAACGAACTTTTGGTAAAAAACCACTATGTAACTACAACATAAAAATAAGTAATAATATTATGTAAATGCGTTCAATTCAAATTTTAGAATATAATAATAATTTTTTTTTAAAAACTACATCTTATCAATTAAATTACACATGCATATTGGTCATATCCCGTATACCCATGTACCTGCTTATAGTTTTATAAAGATGATAGCAGCCTACAAGCACACTGAAACATTTTTAACCATTAACCAACACACTATTTTGTTACTTTTGTAAATCTTGTAATTCTGAAGTAAACGGGAATGTTTAGTATATTTTGGTTTTACGTCACTTAGTTTAAGGAAATTATGGATATTTTAAATATCAATAAAAAATAAAATAAAAAAAAAAGATAAAAAATTATCAATTTACAAGCATCTTATAACTACGAAACAAAAAGTGCCTTACGTAGCCGTCTTTTTATACATGTATTTATTTTATTAAGATTTATATTTATTCAAAAAAATCAAAAAATTTTACTCATAAAATGTATTTACGTAAAGTACACGCAATACTAAAAAAAAATCGTTAGGTACCTATATAGATAATGTTATTCTTTATAATTTATTTTTTATTTTACCTTTTTATGATGTTTTCATGTTGATACTAATAAAAAATCTAAAATAATGTTTTCGATAAAATGATAAATACATAAAAAAAACAACAACAGTACAAATTATATTAACATGAGACTATTTATAATTTACTTTTAAACGTATATAAACATTTTTTGATATTGTTAGATTTATATTTTTCTTGAAATTTCTTTAAAATTGCCTTTTTAGAACCATTTAATAATGGCCGCACTAAATGCCTGAAAATAATTAATTAAAATTAGGCGGTTAAGTTAAAATTTAAACGAATCCAAATAATTTCTGTTAAAAGTCAATAGTTAACAAAAATAATTTCAGTTCGGTTAGTTTAAAGTTAAACTAGGAAAAAGTTTAACCTTAAATTATTTTTTTATTTTATATTTTATCGAATCATTAAAATAAATTATTCATTTAAAATAGTGTGATAAATGTATCCACATTTTACCGTTAAAGTATACTATAATATTGATGATTTTTTCGCTTTCACTGCTATAACTTATCTGGATGGTTATAAATATTAACTGAAAAAGTCAAGTTATCGGTTAATATATACAACGTACATTATTTAGTCTAAATTAAAAATTAAATGGTATGAATAATTATAGTTATAGTCGAGTTAATCACATTAACTAGTTAATGCCCATCTTTGCTATTGATGTAAACCCGATCGAATTAAATCAGATAGGATAGGTACATATGCAATATGCTTGTATATAAAATATATAGTTGATAATTTTTAAGAATAAAAACGTGCTATATATTATTATTTTTATTGTTGTGAAGTCATAAAATGCATCGTAAAAATGTATTTTCTATCTTTAAACGTGTATATTGATGGTCATTTTACAGCGAAAGTGGGTATCTACTCGTATATTATTTTTATTTCCTAAACATGAATACGTTTTGGGAAGAGGTCATTTTTTCGATTTTCATAGACACATGGGCAAAGAGTGTCGCGTAAAGTGATATTTATCATGAATGTTTCGTGTCCAACAAATAAATCATCATATTTCTGTCCTACAAAAAAAAAGGTGAATGTTATGTCCAACGGCCGTTAGGTTGCGTTTCGTGCAGGAACTCACTAAATTTGTTATTATTATTAGTGGGCCACCGTATAATATTTACACATATTTATTATATTATCCGTACAGGCATGAGGCATTATTACGTGTTGGGAGTATATTATATTAATTCGAATTTCTAATCTCATATTGTCCAGGCACACACGTGTTCAACCGAATGGGATACAAAACAGACGTGTTTGAACATGAAAAAAAAAAAAACAAATCTTAATCACATAATCCTAATTAATTACACCCGTAGATGTTATTACGTACGTACGTGGGTGTCTGCGGACGTCCAAGCTCGTCCGTCGTAAAAATAATAGATACTTAATTATGTGTCGTACACTTTTGATAAATCTGCGTTTCGACTTGTACATAATATATATATACACGCGTGTTGTTAGCGTCGGGTAATTAATTCGTAGGTGTCGGGGGTCATTAATAACTGTTCGAACTACAGGTAAACCACTGTGGTACATATATACAGGTATATACCGCGGAGATACCAAAAGAACAATGCGTCGACGGGGCAGTCTTTTGTTTTTTATTTATTTTTTTCAACCATATTTCTCCGCACCGAAGAAGCCGATTTATACGTATTTTCCACGGTATCCGGATAATTCGTTTGTTTTTTTTTTTTCAGACACCGACGAGTGGAGCAGGAGCTATTTTTGTTTTTAAGAGCCGATATGCTGGTACACATCCATTATTTTAGCGGTATAAAAATACGTACTTTGGCACTCTATAACTATACGACTTCTATCTTATAATAGTAATCCCAGAGTAAAAATGTACACAAAATATCATGAAAGGTGAGAACATTGCCATGGTATGCCGTAGAGTATGATGGAGTTACTTTTGATTAAAACTGATTTTTCATATTCCACCTTCGATCGTGGATCTTAAGTTTTCAAATAAACATATCGGGAAAAAGCACAGTAAGTATTGTCATTTTTCATATTTTGTATAAATTTTGACCCTGCGGCGATTACACGGAGACAAGTTGCAGTAGATATATAGAACGTGAACGTGATTTTTAACAAATATCGCGACAACACAACAATAATAAAATGATATTGACACATTACTACTTTTAAAATATAATTAAATATTTTTAAATTGTTAGTTTTTCATTTTTTTTTTGTAATTTCATAAAAATAGCCCATAATAACCCCTAATAAAAAACGGGTGTGTAGCGTTCTCTTAAGATTAAAAGAGATTCACAAATAAAAGAGATCTCTCGGTTTTAAAACTATAATGTTTGTATACCTACTTATGTTCGTTTAGGTACCTATGTTTCTGTAAATATATTTTCCAAATTCTACAAATTCATACCTACTTTTTTTTTTTTTTTTTCTAATTTAGTGTATGGGTACTTAAGGGAAGTAATTTTTTTTTCCACCCAACAGTTTTTAACGCGTGTGTAAGCAAAACTTTACCGACAAATTACGGAAAAACACACGTTTTCAAAATGTACATTATAGCGATTTCCTCGGCATTATAAAAATAATGGTTCTTGAAAATTTAAATTTATAATTAATATCAGCGATTCAATGACGATACACATTTGTCAAAAATATTTTTACAGTAATAGTTTTGATTTTGATTGATCGTCGCGTCCGACAATCCCTATTGACTAGTGATGCACAAAGCAAGACCAAGGCCAAGACCATGGCAGTCTTGGTCTTGGTCTTGGTCTTGGTCTTGCAAAATTCATGCAATCTTGATTTTTTTTTTTTTACCATAGTTATAAATAAGAATAAATAATTTATTTATACGTACACAAGGGGGGGATACAGGGAGCAATGTGGGCAATTCCCCCCTCCGTTCACAAAAAATAATTAGATACCTGTGTAGTTGACTGTTTTCGATAACACCGAACTTTCAAGAAATAGTAGAATATCTGTTTACCCATATATTCGATAAACGATAATCATTTCCAAAAAAAATTACAATAGGATATTGATGATTGCATTACGAGAAATCTGTAGATTTGGTGTGGAATTATAAATAATGTATACCAAGAAAAAATCGTAATAAATAACGTATTTAATTCATTAGTTTTTATTTTATTTAAAAGCAAGACTTGCAAGGGTCTTGCAGTCAAGTCTTGGTCTCGGTCTCGGTGTTGCATACATTTTTATTTCAATCTTGCTATGAAATAGTAAAATCTTGGTCATGGTCTTGCTAGCTCTAGTACGGTCTTGGTCTTGCATTTTTGCAAGACCAAGGCCAAGACCGAATTTGCCCATCACTACTATTGACCGGGGGTGGGGGTTTTGAAATTGTATTTCGTAATACGATCGAAACGAAATATAGGCGGTGAGTGTGCGAGTATAGTATTTGCGTGTCCATCGAACACTTTATATACAGTTTCGTACACGCGCACCACTTACCCTGACGAGAATTTCATCGAATATGGCCGCAGTATTATTGTGCGTGTACACGAGCGTACATAAACGGTAAAATATTATAAAATTATAGTAACCGGTAGGTGATGTTTTTGTTTTATATAATATTATTGTATTATATGGGCAAGTATACCAAGTATATACATACCACCGTCTATTATATGCGTTTGAACGTCTCGTAGCTGACGACTGTGTACTAACGTTATACGTATTTGGAAACTGTTTGAGAGAGAGAGAGAGAGAGACGAACGAATATAATAATCTCGTATATCGTATGGGATTGTAAATTGATTTAGCTGCACACGGTTTAAACCGCAAAAAAAAAAAAAAAAAAGGAGTGGAAATACAATATATTGTGCCCGCCACGTTTGGACGATATATGATGCGAAGCTTTTACAAGACAATCCTGACGTCGGATTCGGTTGCGGTTAAAGTCCGTCTGGGACCAACGACCGGACACGTTTTCTCGAAATCATTTTCAAATACGTGTCGTCTTGAACACCCTATAATATTGTGTGGTTTTTACGATTTGTGGCCACGCCGTTTATAGTAGGTAATAATAATATGTATGTATATATAGGTATTACACTACACGGGAAAAACAGTTTTGAAATAAAAACCCGATAATAATATATGCAGTATTATTATCGATGATGGGCACTTTTTTTTATTTCTATATAATATATATGTACGCGCAGCAGGAACATCTCTTCACATTATGAGCTTTGCGTACGTGTACACGTATATGTAGAAAACGTTTTACAAAATGGAAGCACGTATTTGCAGGGATTATTGGAACCGAACCGAAAAGAACCGGTTCCGAACCCTAAAAACCCTTAAAATATTAGGAACCGGAACCAGACTGGAACCGTTATTAAATATTTTAAAAGAACCGAAACCGGAACCCGAACCCTTTTTTTCAAATGAGAAATACCGAGGTTTTTTATGATTCTGAGATTTTTATATTTAAATGAAAATGATCAAATGTATAAAATAATTTTAGAGGATGTCATACTTACATTTGCTGTCTTTGTCTTTTACATTTCATCATTTGTCATCATTTTTTTTTTTTTTTTTTTTATTCTCTTTACAGTATTATTATTATTATTCCTGCTTTTTTTTGTAAT
>JAIPRL010001378.1:0-85105 GCA_025469235.1 Pemphigus obesinymphae | reverse complement strand
GCCAACGACCATACCACGTTGAATACACCAGTTCTCGTCCGATCACTGAAGTTAAGCAACGTCGGGCGTAGTTAGTACTTGGATGGGTGACCGCTTGGGAACACTACGTGCCGTTGGCATTTTTTTTCTCCAATTTAATAATAAATTCTCGAATTTAAATAATTTTTTAATTTATTTATAAAAAAATCAATTATTAAAGTTTAGAAAGTAAAAAAAATTAACATTTTAAAACTCCGGTAACTTCAATTAATGAATTAAAAACCGAAATTAGACTCATCGTTCCTAAACGTTGTCTTTTATTTGATAATACGTGTTTTTACCCTAAAATCACTTTATAAACAGTTTTTCGTTACAGGTATACAGGTATACAGGTATACCGATATATTTAAAAAAATGTCGTGATTAATACGCAATACAATAAAAAGTGATACTGACACATTTCAAATTACTTTTACAATATAAATATTTTTAAATTGTTAGATTTCTATATGTACCTAGGTACTTTTGAGAATATCTTTAAATTCCCTTACCGATGATGGCCCCTTGAAATACCTACCTACTATCATTGTGAAAATCGTATAACGTTCAGTCTTGAAGTTGGATAAAAATTTTAATTAATATTATCATTGATTACCACCTAACTCTTTCATATTAGTTATTTATTACATAAAATACGCAGAGTAGGTAGGTTGGTATATAAAATCTTGTCTAAATCCTATATAGGTACGCCAAGCTTCCGCAGACGCACACACGATATTCCGTGCAGTGTCTAAATAAGGTATATATACAGGCCATCATAATTATTAAATTTAAAATGGTACCTGGTGGAATAATAAACGCGTTCAATTTTTTATGATCGTGAAGATATACAGTGTGGCGCCCAAGGAGCTGGGTACAGCTGGGTGTCAGTCGACACCCTCAGTGACGTAGCCAGGATTTAAACAAGGGGGGGGGGCAATAAATACCATAATTAAAATAACATTTTTGTTTTTTATTATATTTAAAAAAGTAATATTAGCATTAATAAAATATTTACTAATTACTAGAATGCTTAATGCTTAGGTAGGTAACATAATAATTAATAACCAATAAATCATAGTAAATAAATAATATGTAATAAATACAATGTTAATATTTAAATAAAAAACTGAAAAAATAACTTATTAACTAGGCAAAATATATTTTATTTATTGTGTCCAATCTAACATTTGCATCCTTCTGGGAGATCTTTTAGAAAATTCCAACAAAATATCTTTCTCTATATCGTTATAGTTTAGCTCATCTTTATTTATGTTAGCTAACGCCAAGCTTAACTCTTATGCTACTTTAGATTTATACTTATAAAGATATTAATTTGATAATTTATACACATTTAATAGTTCAATAAATTAGAACTTGAATATTTAAATATTAGAACGGCTATCTATGACTATGTATACATAGATAATAGAATATCTTTTGCTTATCACATAATATTATCGTGGTTAACCTAATGAAACTCGGTTACTGAATTTAACAAACACAAGTTTTGGTTATTGATAAGATAATAAAAAACATAATTAGGTTTATCGTGAAAATATGCGTTAAGTACGTTAATAATAAATAAGCCATAGACCTTATACTATAATTATTATAAAGCTAGTATTGTTAAAATTAGATCATATAAAATTGCTATAAAAAAAAAAAAAAGCCCATGGGAAGGGCCATGGCCCCTCTGTCCCCCCTGGCTACGCCACTGGACACCCTTATAATAATGTGTGGTGGATGATAGAGTAATATATTATTCCAATATTTTGTTGACGAATTACAAGATCAACTATTATAAACGTTATTCAAGTGACAAAATTAATTTCAAAATTGTTTTGTGTATTATATTTAATAGGTGGTGGGTATGTCGTAAAAGTGTACCGACACCCCTTGCAGAAAATGTGTGTGCGCACGCTGAAGATATAAAATATTCAATAAAAACCGGTACACGAACATAAACCATCATAATTAGTGTTTTGACACCGAGGGGGACAGTGGAATATATGAAAACTCGGCAGTCGGACGAAATCGATACACGTAGGTATAGGACAACGATTAAAATATTGTCTGTATTTTCATCGAGGCAGGCACACGGTTCAAAAACGATTCCAAACAGGTGTATAAATAGGTACACCTCTTTACGTGGTTAACAAAGAAATTACCCATATACATTTAAACAATTAAGGGGACTCGAGTTCTGGAAAAGCGACGCTAAATTATATTTGGAAAATATTATTTAAACATTTTTTAGATTCTCAGCGTAGGCCGGTATATAGGTTAGGTATTCTGTGGTTTTATTATATTTTTATAGTACTATATTGGTACTTATATAATATATAATATACGTATATGATTGGAATAGTGTGTAAGTGGCAAAAAAATTCTCATCAACAATAAAAAAAAAAATAATAATAATAGATAATCGGTAGGTAATCAGTATAATACGAGTAGGTACCTAACTATATTATAATACAATAGATACTAGATATATAATTAGTAGTAAATATACAGTACACCTATTTGGTGCAACTGCATACAATATGCACAATTCCTTCCGAGTGTGAAACCTTGAAAATGTAAATCCTTTTTAGTGCAAAATCCTATGGTTGAAACGACATATTTTGAGTAGAAGTCTGAATTTAGGTAGGTAACTACTATATTGGTGTCAGTATAGGTACCAAATAGTCGGTTATTATTAAAATTTCAATGGAAAATACTGTTATTTAATATTATTGACTTTTCAACTAAAATAAATACAATTGTGAATTTTATTTTTTTTCCGAAAAATGGCCCAGGTTCTCACTTATTGTATAATAAACATTTCATATTGTAAATATTCTAAAATTCATTTAAATCATATTGAAGAAAAAATGAACCGAAAAAACCGTTCATATTCCTATTAAAAATAGGTAGGTACCTAATCGAAATCCTAATATGTACCTTCACACAAAAAAAGGAACTTCGAGTTCTTTTGAAGCTTTCCTTCCAAACACGACGAGACCTTAAAGTCTAGATACGAACGATAGTGGCAAAGCGTTTAACATTCCTAGGGAATGGATGCAACCAATTTCCCAGTGTCTATCAACACTAAGTATACACAGAGATTAGTCAAATAGCATTAAAGTACAAATTGCGAGACTTGAGTACAATTGGATAGAAATAAGATGTCAAAAAATCGGTCATTAGATTTTTTAAAACTGAAAGCCAAAATATTGAAACCAGTTTTGATTCCCGGTAAAGAACCCCACAGATATTATAATATTATTGGTTTGATTTAGAGAGCATAGATAATAAATTTTTGAATTTAAAATAATAATAATAATAATAAATCATTTTCAAATTTATTATCTAGGCTCTCTGGTTTGGTTTATAGGTAATATTATGGTGTAAGATAAGGGTTATTATTATAGGAAAATGTTTACAATTTAAATAGGTACCTACCATTTTTTTTAAAAAAATTTTTGATGACTAACTATATAGGTACCTACTATCGGTCGCTATAGGCAATAGGTGGTAGATTGGATTACTAGAGAGTTGGAAATAGGACCTCGGCGGTCACTCAGTTGTCAGTCTGCATGTGCAGAAACGGTGCGTTCTCTCGTTGGACAGAGTAAAGGTAACTAGGATCGGTTTTGATACATAGGTAATCTTTAGACTAAACATAGAGGGCATATATCCTATAAGGTAGGTACTAATTACATATAGTATACAAGAGATACATAAAATACATTATTATTTCTAATACATTTGGAAAATTACTTTTTAATTTTATTGAAACATAACCAACATTTTTAAAAAAAAAGTTTACACATTTCAAATAAATACAGTTTATTATTTTTTATTAGTAACTGCTAAAATGTGGTAACAATATTTGAATAGCTCAATTTAGTTGTTTTTGTACTTTATCTTGACTGACTTATATTATAATAAAATAAAGTTCAAATATTTATTTTTATTTCTGTAAATTAAATAGGGACAATAATTAGTTACAAATGCAATTATATAAAATATATAGAGTGAAAACTACATAATATAAATACAATGTATAATTTTAAAATAGTATCAATTGTTATATAATACTAAATTCATTAATATAGGTACATTTATTATACTATAATTTAAGAATAATATTAGATTAAATACAAATGGGCAATAAATTGTTAAATATTATAATATTTACCTTGAAATAATAGTTTTATTATATACCAAGTACATATAATAAAGTAGAGTATACCTAGTTGTAAAAATACTATCACTTAATACTTTAGTTATTTACAACAAATATGATGTGCGAAAAAAAAAAAAATAAAAATAAAAAAATAATAAATGCTCGAATATTTAGAAGTTATAGACTTTAAAAGAATTATAATCTAAAAGGATACTTATTATATTTATTAAATAATTTTTTATAATAAGAAAATATTATTGTTTTGTAGTGTCAAAAATGTGTTTAAAAGTTATTGTTTTTAATTGTTAAACTAAATTTAGATTTACTAAATTAGTAAATACTGAATCGTTCTATAAGCATTCGCATCACATTAAATTACATAACTTACATACAATTTTTGAAACACTAATGGGTTTAAGGTTAATAATATGTACTGATAATCTTAAATATTAGATAGTTTTCTTTATACTTGAATTTTATAAGGAGATTTAAGTATCTAAAGTAAATATCAAACAGGTAATTTCCAATTTTTATAAAATAACTTAAAAATCTAAACATTCTTCAGTGATTATTAAAATCTTCACTAATCCAGTATTTTTGGTAATCTTGCACTTTGAAACTGGAGCACTGTTCACTGGAACAAATAACAAGTATATATAAGTAAAATATGATAAATTAACAAATATATCATTCAATTTAAATAATAATTATAAATTATACAACGGTTGCAGAGGTCTTCAAACACAATTGTACATTGCACACAATAAAAAAAAAAATACAACATTGCATCTGGTGAGAAGTTATCCTAATGGGTGTTTATTATGAAACAATAAAAAAGAACAAATAATTAAAAACAAGAACAAATAATGTTAATAACACAAACAAAATAACAGACTGAATGTGATCTTTGTGACAGGGTTAGACTGTGCCTGTGATGCCGTTAAGCAGTATATACTATGATACGATTGTGCCAATGGCGATTTTATATGAGGTGTTAAACACGAGTGAACTAAAAGGCAAAATAAATATTTAATGGTAAAAATAAACAGATCCCTCCAGCCTTGCAGCAGGTAAATACATTAACTATAAATTTAGTCCTATTCATAAGTTATTTATTGAATTTGAATGTAATAGATACAATCTTTAACTTAAAAAAGTTTTTTGTTAAAATTACAACGTAATATTTATTTAGTTTACAACTCTTCTAAAAAATTAATAAAATGTAGATACCTGTATGTGGTATAACCAGTAGTATAACAGACTATAAAATAAAGAAATGTAAGTAATTGAAAAATACGTATAAATAAATTACTGTTCAATGGTAAAATTATGTAAAGGTCAAATATAGTGTAATTATTTTTTTGCTACCATACAAGAACTTCAAAGGATAGGAGTCTTTCATTGATTTATGAGTGTCCTAATGTTTTTAGTCAATGATCTGTGTGTCCGAGTTAACAACAAATCCTTTGTATATGGATTTAAAAAAAAAGAATAAAAGCAATTCTGAAGGTATCTATGTTAAGTACATAGGTATTATCAAAAACACAAATACAATATTGATTGACATAATAATGATGTCTATAATGACAATTAATAGAAAAATAAGGCAGGATTTTAGTATTTATGGGTTTTTATTATATTTATATACCTATACCTACTTGTAGAAAATGATAAAAAAAATACTATTTTAATAAAAAATAGTCTTTTCATTTTTAAATATTTTGAAATGCATGTTTTGTTAGTAGGTAGGCAGTCTGAATTTAAATTTTATTGGTTTGTACTTTTTAATACAAAAGTTCAGCCTTGGTAATAACATTCGAAAAAATAATATTATCAGTTTATGTGAATTATCATGACAAATCATTTAAAAATGAGGGTATTACTTGTTATTGCTTCATATCTTGTAAATTCCAAATTATCCATTTGTATTAATTATTATTACTATACGAATAAGAATACAGAAAATGTAAAAAGTACGATTTCAAATTTATCATTTGACATTTATAAAGAAAATAAGAAATGTGTGATAGTAAAAACTACGGTATATACATGACAAAATGTATTGTAGATACCATGGTAAAAAACAATTAAATAAAATGATAACATGATACGAACCATAACAAAACGTGTTTTATCACTGTCTGCGATTATGTTATACAACATCTATGAATTCGTCCATACCTACAACCTGAATTCATTAGAATTTAGATTATACAACAATTAGTTGTTATAAGTTCTTACGTTTTTTCTAATTAGTTTTCTTTTTTCGTTCAATAAGCTACCATAAAATGTCCACTGACGGGAATAGTAATCCATTCAAGTATTTCATAGCAGGAGGTTTCGGCGGTGTATGCACAGTGTTAGTGGGTCATCCATTAGATACAATTAAAGTATGTATCCTATTATTATGAGTAATATGAGTTATGTATTGTGATAAATCAGGGAAATATTCTAAAACCAATAGGTATTAAAATAATCTAAACCCAAGATAAAAAAACGTAGCACACAATTCATTTTTATTAACAAAGTTGTCAAAAATATTTAGTGTTATTAATTTATTAAAGTACCTACAATATCTATTGAGATTACCTATTAGTCTATTAGTCTCGTTATTAGTATTTTACAGTTTAAATAGGTACAACTTGTGAAGTTCATTTTACCTATTGTTTACAACATTTTAGTTGTAGTACTTATTAATATCATTGTTGTGTTATATAATATACATTCATAAAAGAATTCTAGTATATTTTCTTCCTCACAAATATTTTTTGTATGTCTACAATCATACCGCACATTCTCCCCCAAGATTTTTTATGTAATAGGTATTTCCCCACAAAAAAATTCAAAATTTAAATTGCTGATTTTTATTTAAACAAAAAATCTTGCAAAAAAAAAAAAAAAATGTAATACAATACCTATTCTATAGGTACCTATATTAGAGTTACTATAATTTTGAACAAAATCTTAGCAAGTTTTTCATGAAATCTTGAATAATTTAATTACTCTTGTATATTTTTTATATTAACACTTTATATTGAGTAAAACATCAATAAATTATATTGTAATATTATGACATGATTAATAATTGGTAGGTATATAAAATGTAATTTATATTTTTACATACTATTTATACATTTTACATTCATAAATAAAATGCACAATATTCATAGAAAAAAACAGTATTTCCAATAAATAGATATTTCGTTAGTTTCATGGAATAAATTTATATTTTGCTGCACTGTGTATTTTATATTTGTTTTAAGTATTGACTTGAAAATTTGAAGGCATGACATATACTCTACTTATAACCCGTTGACTCAGAGGCAACTCGTTATCTTCCCACTACCTTGCTATAGTTGAACTATACTTTGTTGGCATACAGAGCGCCAATATTTATTCACTATTGTATATGCATAGTAGACGAGTTTTCATCTTCTGCCAGGTTACTTTTAACATACGCTGAGTATAGTTGTCAAAACTAGTTTTAAATTATTAATAAATCCTCTACTGACTAACATAGGTACTTATATCAAATTTAATTAATGAATTTATCCATGCAGTACTATTTATGAATGAAAACACGTGTTATACTGTTGTATTTGAATTATGTAAAATTAAATATTCTCAAACATCTATATTTAATCTACATATATTAAGTTATTTAAAATGTTCAATAGTGGATAAAATAATAATGATCTTCGAATTATGTTTTAAGCATTTAACATTTTGTTTTTACACAATATTTTAAATATTTTACTGTTTTTTTTTTTTTTTTTTTGTTGTATTATTCCACGTAATAACTGCAGATTTTGGAATAAATGTTGTAATACCCACGTCCTACACCCACAATAGATATCTATTAATATTAAATAGGTATTATATTACCTTACTATTTAAAAATGGACCTATATTTCTGTTAATCGACCATTTTAAAATAATTATACCTAGGTATAATTTACAAAAATGTTTTATGAAATGAAATTTTAAAAAATCAATATGGAATATTAAAATTTGATTTCGTAACAAATGTTCACCTCGAAAGACTTCCTCGGAACACTGGAATACTTGGCTCGAAACAGGTATAACCTTGGCAAAATTGTGACATATGGCAACTAACTTATATCACAGAATATATTTAACCTAATCTATATATTATATAATAAAAAGTTCAACATAATATATTTAACTTATTCTATGTATATTATACTGTAAACAATAATGTTTAAGATTATTTATAATGATAATGTAGTACATACACCTACTCTACCTCAACTCCATACTGTTGAACTGTTGAATAACAGACGGTTTTTTATTTAGTTGAACTTTTTTATCTTTAATTTAAGTTAAAACTTATAAGTAGATTTATTATTTAGTAAAGCTAGTAGTGTGATTTATATAAATGTAGATTAATAACTCGTCATTAACTATTATTTATATAGGTAGGTAGGTAGTTAGGTATATTAAAAAAAAAATAAAAAAATTGTAGTTTGACTTTTTAGTACTAAAATATTTATAATTGATTGCATATTAATAGTAATATAATATTTTTATTCTTTATATATATATTAAGTTTCCATTGTATTTTAAATAATTTCACTGTTTTATAGTTGTATAGGTTTTTCTCTTGCCACAAAACCACATTCTAATATTAAAATAATCGTTTAGGTACATTATTATTAATATATATATATATATATATATATATATTATTATTATTATATACAGTATAATATGCTCTGAATAAATTAAATAGATTTAGTTAAACTAGTTAAATAAAGTTAGTATGTGATATAACTATAATATGTACCTATTACATTTTATTTGAAAATGGTTTTTGTATTTTTTTTACTATCTTTTTTTCTTATGTCTTTATTTTCTGCACTCCTATTTAAACACTGAATTATTTGTTATTTCATACAAAATAGTACATTGTAATAATTGGATGATTAAAACTGCCTACTATTAATTATTATAACTGTATTTTGGAATCTTTATTTACATATTTTTATAATTTTGAAGTTTATTATTGTATTTTTTAATAATAATTATTTATGGTAGAAATTTGGTTTAATACATCACAATTGTATGTAGGTGTATTTATCAAAAATCAATTACCAACTGAATACAATACTTAATTGCAAATTAAATTAATATGTAAAATAAAGTATGACAATACTGTCCTTAAAAAAAGAGGGCAGGAGAATGTCTGGATGTATTGCTACGTTTACATGCACAGTATAAACCGATTTAATTCAATATGTATTAGTAAACCCCTGGAGTTGGGTACATATAAACAGATGTTAATTCGGTTTGAGTCAATCCAATTTGAACTAAAACGGTTTACTTAATTCGCATTTAGAATGCAGATTGAAAATAATTCCGAGATTATAAAATGCATATAAATGGTTAACACTGTTATAAATTATAACCGAATTACATTTTTGGTATCAAGATAACTGTTATCTGTTAACTATTATTTATCATTCATTCGTTATTATTATTATACTTATCGGTATAATTCGATTAGGTAATTCGGTTTTTAGTTGTATATATAAACACGCGCTTCAATCCGCAATATCTAAATGCGAATTGGGTTAATCTAAATTAACTGATGCATGTAAACATAGTAATAATATATATATGTAGTATGTACCTATTTAAAGTTACATTTGAATAATTATTTCATTATTGTTTGATAATAATCAAAGTTTTGCATCCTTGTAGCCCATCTATAGTCCTTAAAAACCTATAGATATAACCCCAATAATTTTATACTGAATGTCAAATTTTTATTTTGGTTTTAACACACCACCCATATCTTCTTCTCCTTCGCCTTCTCTCCCAACTATTTGGGGTCGGCCACCCTGGTCCTACACTTCCACTTAACTCTATCTCCCGCATCACCACTCATATAAAACTAGTATTGAAATTTTCAAGTTATATATTATCAATTTGTAATTTGTAGGTATTTTTTTAGAGAAATGTAGTTCCTGATATTGTACAAAATGAAAAACCGAAAATTGTTGATTGAAGTTATTTCATATAAATTTAAAAATTAATATTTTAAGAGAACATTGTAAATTGGTTTTCAAGGGGTTTTGTATAGTCAATCTTTATAGATATTTTTAGAAAAATGATATTTAATACATTATGTATTATCTATGTGTAAAAAATAAAATAAAAATCATTATTTAGATTTATTCTAGAAGGCTTATTATAGAAAATAATTTTAAAATGCCAATAAACTTATATATGTATGAAATAGGACTTATTGCACTATGCTATTCTGCACAATACAAGTGTCTTTGTTTTTTTCACAATTCAAATTATAACAAAAACTTTATGACTGATTTACATCTTATATATATTAATAATTTTTGTTATTCTGATTGTTTAAATTAGAATCCAAATTGCATGTGTCATATTAATTATTCGACAGCTACAGACTTGCTTAGTATTTAAAACAGTACTATCAGCAATCTGTTCTCAAATTAATTCTGAATTTGTATTGTTAAAAATAATATCCATATTAAAATCATTAGATACACTACCTATAGGTAGGTATTATGCTCAGTTGTAGGTCAAATAGAAATTGTTTAGAATTCCAAATGATATTATAGTATATTCAAATCCAAATTAGTATAAGTTTAATTTAATTGTTAAAATTTAAACTAAATGCAATTAAAATTTTTTTTAATAAATATATTATCTTATTTTTATAGTAAACTTTGACAATTTTTATTCCTTGGGCATTGTCTGGTGTATATAGTATGTAGATGGATATAAAAAAAATATTATAATATAATAATGTGTACAATGAATACTTATTTCTAGATATTATTTTTATATATTTTTTAAATTGCATATAATGAATTAAGTTGTGGGATATTGAGTGTTACAACAAGAAATAGAGTAGTGATAGGTAAATAAAAATGTTCAATTGTATAATTATTACTGACAGTTACAGTATGCCTCAAAATCGAACAAATTGCTAGGATTACCTTATATTGAAAATGACTTTCAATAAACAAAAATGTTAAGTAAATAAGAAATATTTTCAATCTAAACAAAACATTTTTAAATTTAGTATAGCAGTACAAGTATAGAGATAACAATATTAAGTTTTTATAATGTGTAGTACACTAGTATATTATTAGGTATACTTTTTTTCAATTTAAAATTAATATTATTTATAATATTTGTATTTTATGTTTTGTAAATTTAGTATTCTTTATTTATGGAATAGAAAATATCCCCCATGTTTAGAAATAATATTTGATGTTTTACAATGTACTATTTGTGAAGCTGGGTAATCAATTATTTAATATTATAAATATTTTTTTTAAGTGTTTTCTTCATTAGTTATTATACAATTATAAAAATACTTTCAAGATATTAAAAATGATGCGATGAAATGATGTTACATTAAACAACTTAGGTATGTCCAAATGCCCATCTAGTGAAATAGTCGGGCATTTAATAAAATAGTCATGAACCATAGCAATTTATCGTAAATCGTATTTACGTATTATGTATTTAAAAAAATTCAATGCTTTACAGTAAATTCATTTATACTAGATTTTAGACTTATTATGATTATCATGATTTATTAGGTATATAAGTATCAGCCAAATAATTTAGAAGATCTGAAAGGAAGAATTCAAATGGTGTTTGAAGCAATACCAAGAGAAGTCAAAGGGAAACTGAGATGTATTGTAGCTGGATATTGTTTAAAAGAAGAAAGTTGTCAGTTTGAACATTTGATATAATTTTTTCTTTAAGTATTTAATATATTTGTATAATATTATTGTAAATTGTTTAGAAATACGTAACATTATTTTTCAATTAAATTATGAGAAATATTAATCAAATAATATTTATAAATTAATTTTACCATCATAAAAATATGAAGTATCTACGGCAGTATTCGAATAATCATGATTATTAAAAAATGTAAAAATAAACAAATATTTTATATTGAATTAACTTAAAATGATATAAATACCAATTTTATTTTTATATATAGAAAATTAAATCTAAAAATATTATTATATTGACCACCATTAGAACTTTATAAATTAAACTTCATTCAAGCAAAGTAATAGCTTCCCTAAACTGTACAAATAAGTAACCAAAAATTAAAATAAAGAAAACTATTTTTTGAATTTATACATCTATGTATTTTACATTCTATATTAATTTATTTTGTATGCCATTATTTTTTATTAAGTTCATATTTTCAATATAAATCATAAATTAAATGTACAAAATCACTTGTGAAATAGATTGTAAAATATTTAATCGAGATGGATACTTTTATTCAATAACTTCATAGACAAAAACAAAAATACTTGTCACAGATATTTATCAATATTTTATCATGGGTAGTATAATGAAATAATGGTTTATGTCTATTGATGAAAATGATTGAAACAATAAAAAGTAAATATTAAATCACAAAAAAGCCATTTAGTAGGCGGTAGAAGAACTTTGCTCATCCGATATAATTCTTGTAGTGGTTGAATTGAATTTAAAGCAATATAAAATCAGCTCATTCGATAAAACGATTCTAAGTAAACTGTGTGTAGTATTATGTATTATTTTCTGATTTATTAAAATTTTTTGTCATTTTTGGTAGTTTTCCTTTACACTTAAAAATTAATCTTATTAAAATACCTACTACAATAAATTTCCTATGGAAACATAAACATAACCTATTATACTATTTATTTATGTATTAACTATGCATTTATTTTATGATTTTTCAATTTTTTTTTTTTTAAATCAATATATTCATCGCTACACTCAGAATATAAAATTAAAAATTAGTGATACAATTATAAAAGTAGGTAATACTGAATACTGTTACTTGAAAGTTATAACAATTTTTAACAAATTGTTTGTTAAACAGATAAATTGTAAATGTTAAAAATTCATGTAAACATGTTAATATAATATTTTGTCTATTTGATCTTGTATAACTGTTCTCAACTGCTTGGTTAAAAAATTGTCAGTAAAATTTACATAAATGAGTGTTTACTGGTAAAAAATACCACATTTACGACCTAAGAGCTGACAATATCATTTTCATTAAAATTTTTGATAGTCTTATTAATGTAACAAAATATCTACAATTACGAATCTTGTAGTCTTGTAGACGTCAGTGGTTGTGTCTGTGCCACACTACATGAAATAGGCGAAAAATTGCACAATATACATAAACATTGTCAAAATCATAAATATATCAAATGGCATTGTTAAATATATGTTAACACTCATATATTTTATAAATTATACACAGACTACAAAATCATTGAACATAGTGTTCATTTATTAAAATTGAGAAAAATAAATCAACTATTTTTATTTTAATTTTACCAAGTATCAAACATTAACTTATGAAATATAAAAAAAAAAGTTGGGATTATGTATCAAAAACAAAATTTCTCTAATAGTTATGTAATAGCAAATTTATATAATATCTTTTATCATATTTGTATGTATAATTGAATTGCATTACCAATAAATCACAGGATACTGAGAACTCTCAGTGACCTAGGCTATCAGTGTATTGTTATGTTATATTAATAATTGTTGTGATAAATAATTCATATTTATGAAAATTGCATATAACATTAAGTTCTAAAGTTAATACATTTTTATATATATATTTTACTTATTTATAGGTTAGATTACAAACAATGCCTTCTGTGCAGCTTGGAAAAACGCCAGTTTACAATGGTGCATGGGACTGTGCTGTTAAGACTGTTAAGAAAGAAGGATTTTTCGGTTTATATAAAGGTACAATATACATTATAATTTATATTTAAATTATATATTATATATAATAGTTAATAATTGTGTACACTATACATGTTTCTACTAATTTATGTTTTTAATAAAATAAAGAGTTAAATTTATATTATTTAAATGGTTTTGTTAAAATTATAATATTTAATAGTACTATTAATAAATTTTTATATTTTCATAAACATTTGAATTGCTTGCTAAAGTGCAATGCTTAGAAGAAATACATTCAAAAGAACATTGATTTTGTTACAACAAAATTTATTTTTTGTGTGTTGTGTATTGTGTTTATTTTTACAATGAAACATGAAGAATTTTTTTTATATATATATATATATATAGTATACAATAAATTATTTTCTTAGATATAATAATATAGAATTTGTAAAAAAAAAAAATGTTTATTAAATTTTTTATTAGGAATTTAGCCATTATTGAGTTGTACAATTACATTTGTATGTCCTGAAAAATCTCAAAATATATATTCATTTATGCACTAAAAATCACCAAGTATGCTTTAAAAATATGTATTAAAAAAATTAATTGAAACTTCATTTTTAACAAATTAAATAAAATATTTAACAACAGTTATTTTTAGGAATACCTATTTATATTCTTTTTTTTCCAATATTGATCTATAACAAATTTAACATCTATAACAATTTTTTAGTTAATTTAAAAATATAATATATATTTATTTAATAAATTACCTAATACAAAACTAAATTATCTGAAACATTTCATTGAACAATTTCATTTTTGAAAGACCTCCAGTTATTTGTTAAGATATTTTTGTATCTTGAGAATCTTAAAAAATGGTAAAACACTAGTTAGATCTTCAGAGAATCTGTCCATAGATTTATTAAATCAATTTAAGATGTTTGATATTTTTTGTAATTAATTAAATCCAACAGTTTTGCCATTATTTTATTTATTTTGCTATTGTAATTAATTTATTGATAAATCCATAATTTAACGTAAGAAATTCAAAATTAGTTTCCACATTATTTGCTTTTTATATATTTTAAAATTTTTAAATATATTTGGTATCGTTTTCAAAGTTTTTAGAAAAAATGTTTAATGGCCTCAAATATTTGTTATATTTAAAGCAGCATCTTATCCACATATCCTACATAGTTAGAATTGGTGGCTAAAGGGGTTGTGGTTTATCTGAAACTTCAGATTTTAATAATTGAATATGTGATGATGCCTTAAAAGGAAACTCGCAATCCTTGAATCACACTGACAAATACTGAGCTAAAAGTCACATAAAACTGTAGAACATTGGAAAGTGGGATTTAAATTCTAAAATAAGTTTGAATTCATCAATTTGTCTACTTAGGATTATTCGAGGTGAATTGAAAAAAAAAATTGTTCAGGCTATGTATCATTAAGAAAATGTTTTATAAACATTGATCTTATTTCAATATTTAATATTAAAGAAAAATGCTTTGATCATATCCTAAAAAATAAACAAATTCAAATCTTTCAGATTTTAAATCCAACTTTCCAATAAGTTCCACCATGTCTAGCATATATGCCTATTAAATGTGAAATATCATGATTACACAACAATAAAATGGGCACAGGGCTATTTTTAGATTAATTTTAAAATGTATTTAAATATTTCTAAATATTATTAGATTTTTATTTTTCCTTAAAATTTTTTTAATTGTCTATTATATACTAGCTTTTTACTTCTTCAGTAGCACAATTATTATAATATCCAAATAATTTTATAAAAAACTAAATGGTTTTTTAAAAATATTTATAAAATATGCACTTACATTTAAAAAAATATATCTATGCGTAAAAATATGCAAAATAAATTTTGAATATTAACTTATTCTTTAATAAAATCTATTTGTCTTAGCTATGTTTTTGACTTTTACTTAAAAAAATTCAAATTTCTCTAAACTTAGTGATAATATTGACAATGTTTACTATTTATTAACCTTGGCCATTTTTTAAAGTAAAATAAAATGTACAGTGGTATTTATTTTAGAGAAAATTTATTAATATTGAATGATGATATTTTTCTAGTAATTGCATTAAAATCAATTTTTACATCAATATACATTATACTTCCAAAAATAAAAAAGGCTCATACAGTTATAACAAATTAAATGCAAATAACTATTTTAAATAGATCATTTTTTTATAAATCCAAGTTTAAAAACATATAATGAAAAACTAAGTAAATTAAAGACAAAGTAAGCAAACAAGTACTTGTTATGTTTATATTACTTAAAATGTTTACTATAAAAAATAAAATTAAACTAGCATGAGACATAAAATAAAGTAAGTGTAGGTACTTGGTATTTATGCCTGATTTATACTAAAAATAGTTTTAAAATTGTGCTGCATATTTTAAAAAATTTGAAAGGAATTGAAGAACGAAAAATGTTTTGTTGGAAATGAGAAAAGTAACTAATTCCTTTCTTTAAGCTTGGAACTGAAATGGAACTTAGAACTTTGTGGAACTAATTTTTTTAACGAGATGAATGTGAACTAATTCCTTTTTTAAAGGAATTTTCCAAGCACTGCTAAAATTAAATTGAATATCTGTTATAGTTAAGTAAGATCTCGCCTTTTAATTCATCAAGACATCAAGATAAAATTAAATCTTAATTAAATTATATAAAACAATCTTAATTCTAATGTATTATTTTTATTATTTATATACTGTACACACATACACATAGATTATCTTAAATTTTAAATTATATTTGTGGCTTAAATAATTGTATAAAACAATTTTAGGAGACTTTAAACTGAACCATTGCCCACCCATTTGGCTATGGCATCGGTTGTGATTAGATATTATATTATTTATATTTACTTTTATTAATACCATTGTTAACATAGATTAATAATATATTTTGTTTTACTTATTTTTGTAGGTATGGCTGCTCCAATTACAGGTGTAGCTCCAATATTTGCAATCAGCTTTTTAGGATTTGGATTAGGAAAAAAATTGTTTTCATCTACTGATGATAAAAATGAAGATTTGTCTCCTTCGCGGTTATTTTGTGCTGGAGCATTTTCTGGTATTTTCACGGCAATTATAATGGTACCTGGAGAACGCATTAAATGCATTTTACAAGTTCAGGATTGCAACAACAAAAAATATGATGGTCCTATAAGTGTTATTAAGAACTTATATTCTGAAGGTGGAATAAGAAGCTTATACAAAGGAACATGTGCAACATTACTTAGAGGTAATTTTATTTTACTTAATACATTATTTGTATTTAATGACAATATTAAAATACACAAAGTAATAATTATATATTTTGAATTGATAAATTCTATAAAAATAAATTATACATTTATTATAAATATTATTGTAAAATATAATACAAATATTTTGATAAAATATATATATATATATTTTAATATAATATATAAAATATATTATGATTTTTAAATTAATTAACAACATTTCAATATTAATCATTTAATTTGTTTTGGAATTTAGAAACAGTATTCTTCATTTTATTTTTTCTTGCCACTTTCATAATTTCTTCTTTCAATAATGACTTGCTTATATAAGTTCCATTATTTAAAAGAACACTTCTTTCTGTAGAAATATACTTTGTATTATTGATTGATGCTTTATCAACCACTTCTGTACTTATATTTGATATTATGTCAGTGCTATTTACCATGCCTGTTATGTTTTTTAAAATACTATCAGAGGTGTTTGTATTAAAAAGTGAATAATGAAAAGTTATTAGTGGATTTAATATTAATGGGGTAGTATTCATTGGTGTGTTTTGTTTGATATCTAGTTCACTTACTAGTTTATATTGCTTGAATTCTTTATACTTTTTCTTCATGTAAAGACTATTTTTAGTACCATAAGATTTGCTATGACAATCTAAGTATTTTCTTAGGGTATATGAAACTGTCTTTCCTTTAAATTTCATTGGACTTGAACATATTGGCTCTACTTTTTTATTGTAAATATATGTTGTTATACTTTTTATTGGACAGCTATACTCTTTCTTCAAATGATCCCATCCACAAGATAATTTATTAATCTCTTTTGTGCTTTTCGTCATTAATGAAATATCCCATGATTTCATTTGGCAAGTACAGTGTAATGGGTTCATATCTAATCGTATTAATTTAATATTTGGTATTGTTTTAAATATTCCATCTGGTAAATTAATCAGTTGATTATTATTTAAGATTAATTCTTTGAGTGAAAATTGCTGATCAAATAATCCAGGAGGTAATTCTTGGAGTTGATTGTAAGATAAATCTAAATGTTCTAAGTTATAAATTCCATAGAATGAATCCATTGAAACAGATTGTATTGAACAATTACTAAGTACAAGACGTTTAATATTTGGAATTTCAACAAATGCATCAAATGCTACATGTTTTAGAGTACCTTTGATATTAAGTTCGATAAGTTTTGGAAGTCCCATTAATAAAGTTCGTTCTAAAATGGATACATTAACATTAATTAAATTCAATGTTTCCAGGGAATCTAGACCAACAAAAGAATTTTGTTGTAAATAAAATTGTTTATCGTTTGATCCCAGTGTAAGTTCAATAGTACCATTCAGGACTTCAAATGTATGTGGGTATACCATTTCAATTGGATTATTACTTAAGTCTGCCACTTTTAATTTTGGTAATGGAGGAAATGTTGTTTCTGATAAAATATTTAGTACATTGTTTTTCAAATTCAAATAGTTTAAATCGAGGAGACCACCTAAACCAGTGGTCTGTAAGTGTCTAATTTTATTATTAGCTAAAGATAAGCTTTTTAACATACTAGCTCCATAAAATGAAAAATCTGGAATAAATTCAATTGCATTGTTGTCTAAAATTAATGTTTCCAATGAATCCAAACCATTGAATAAATCCCAAGATATATCTTTTAGACCACAATTGGAAATTCTTAAAAACAATAAATTTTTATTGTTTAAAAACAGAATATTTGATTTTGTTCTTCTTTTAGTTTTCTTATAAGTTTCATAGGGTACCATGTCAATATCTTTTGGCTGCAAAAATATTAAACTGTTTTTTACTGTTTTATCATTTTCTTTATGTAAATACATAGGTAAAACTGGTATTAGTTCGTTGAATGCATATGAATTGTCTTTTTTATAGACTTTAGAATTTATTGTTGGAGCTGGTTCATTGCTTTCTAGTGTTAATTTGTCTAATGATACACTTTGAATATTTATATATTTTATACTTTTTATAGATTTAAACATTTTATCTGTTATATAAATTCTGGATTGATTATTATTTCCATGGATTTCAAATGAAATTAGTTTTGGCAATTTTATATCGTCTTCTATTGTAATATTGTCTGAATCAGTGGTTTGATACAAAATTAATGCCTGAAAAATACATAAATAATTTTAATATACAATTGTTTAAAATTTTATGTTTTAAGTTTTAACCCAAATTTTAATCTTTAATACAATATTATTTTTGTTTCCCTATTTTAATCTCGAAAATTGATAATTTTTAATTTAATCTGCTACAACGTTTTATGAAATTACTGCCATTTAAAAAATCTAAATATATTTAATTAATTATGTATTTGTTAATGATCTTTTGATGATGTGCATATTGATTTCTTACAATGATACTCAAAGAATGCATTTTACAAAAAATCACTATTTCTTTGATAGTAATGATTGAATATGTTGTAAACTTTTTTCCTTAAATCTGATCACTTAATGGTGATATATGTGTTATAATTGGTATAAAATTGATAAAACTACTACTGTAAATGCTAAAAATCAAGAAAGTTTATACTTACCAATTGGCGCTTATATTATTTATTTTAGTCATTCTTCCTAAGTATTAACTCTTAGATGTAATCATGATTGATTATCAGTCATTACTTGTCAAAGGGTTAAAAATAAATTTGGATGATTTGTATCATGATGATATGGTTCAAAATCTTAATATCTATTTTCTCATCCTAAATTTAAAATGTTTCAGTTGACCAAACAAAATATATTTATTTACCTCTGTATCTAATGGAAGAAAACTTAAAAAATCTTTTGGTTGTGAAACATTCATAAACATACACAAGGCAGTCTTTAATAGCAGTGTATTGTGATCAGGTATTAATTTCTCCTCATATTCTTCAATCACCTTTAATTAATATAAACATTTAATGTATTTCTTATTATCTGTAAAATTTTAATTCAATAATTAATAAATAATATTATATTACCTCATTATGTTTATTTAAAGTATGCGGTTCTTGTTCAGATTTTATTCCATTATACATCCATTTACCAATTGGTAAATCTATAAAATTTGTGTTCTTACAAGTACACACTCTTGGGCAGTCTTTACCCCATTGTGTATTTACATCAGTACTTTGTACCTGCTCCAAAATTAAGATTGTATAATATAATATGCAATTGATTCATACATACATGAAAATAACAAAGTTGTGCTAATATAACCACATAACAAGATTAAGTTATTAATTAGATGATTTTTGTACGTTCAAAAATGTTATTGTAGTTATAAAAATATAGTGTTTTTTTTTTTTTTTTTTGTGGTGGTTATATATATTATATATTATATGACTCTACTATGAGCTAGTAACTATATATTATATATACTTATATATATAGTATATATACTTAGTCACTCAAAATAACGAGGTATACCATATATGTGTAATGTACTAATGTGTATGACAATAATCAATAAATATTGGCTCTTTGTATGCTAACATAGCGCTGTTTGACTATAGTTAGGTTGTGGGTTAAAAACCGGTGGCCTCCGACTCGACATGTTTTACTCTTAAAGTATAGAGAGTATATATATATATCGGTTTATTTGTTATTTTATAAT
This sequence comes from Pemphigus obesinymphae, assembly GCA_025469235.1. Classification (NCBI taxonomy): domain Eukaryota; kingdom Metazoa; phylum Arthropoda; class Insecta; order Hemiptera; family Aphididae; genus Pemphigus; species Pemphigus obesinymphae. The sequence goes on along the minus strand of JAIPRL010001378.1, from coordinate 64,251 downwards.
TTATAACAAGTTTTCATAATATTTCCCCTATATAAGGTAGTTTTTCTTTCTTTACACTTTTAAAAACTACTTAAAAAATAAAAACCATTTTTTCTTTTGCATTGATTGATGAATTAAAAAATCCAAAAATGACTGCTTTAAAGTACCAACTAGACACAGTTTTCTACTGGAAAATGGGAAAAATGATGTATTTAATGATTAGAGAAATCTTCATAGAAATATTGGATAGTCATCATTGTAACTCACTTGTAACATATTATTGTAAAACCAATAAATTTTATTATTCACTTTGCTAAAAATCTAAAATTAACTTATTGATTAACTGAGATTAAATTAACTTAAATCTGGTGTAAATTATTTATTTTAACCAATTAAGTAATTAATTAACTAATTCTTAACTTTTAACTATTTAAAATAATGTTCTAATTGACTTAACTTTAATAAGTTAATTTTATCATTAACTTATGCCTATTCTTGCAAATGTATTAAGTCACATTAATAAATTTAACTTCAAATCTAATTTTTTAAGCTTTTCATTACCTAGATTTTTTGAATGGTTTCAAAATACTTTGTAAAATGATCCACCTACTAAATGCCTATTGGAATTTTAATTTTACTCGTAATTCTTATTTTAACAATGTTTAAGTACAGTACAGTAAGAGTGACTCAAATAAAAAATAATTTTGTTAATCACATAGTTTTATTTTTTAAAAAAAACAAGGTGTATTACATTGTTTTATTATTATTGGCCTATCATTTAATTTAAAAAAAATATTAAAAAATTATAATTATTAACTTACAATTTTACCATATTCCACATAAAATTAATTATTGAATGCTATGTATTATTTTTGATTTTAAATTCAAAATAATTATACAACTTTTCTCTAACTATATATTAGACAAATTATAATATTATACATTCTGTCCAGAGTGTTCTTCAGTTATCAGTTAGTGTATTATTGTTATTTTATTGATAGTTTCCTTTACACTTAACAAAACTACTACGAAAATCTAATATTGAAATTTTTGACAAACTACAATTAATTTTCCATCAAAAATCAAAATTCCCGTTCGATTAATTTATTATTATTTATTATTACCCACAAATTATTAACCCATAAAAGTGTATATAAAAATAAATATAATGTAAAAATTACAGAAAAGTGCTAAAAAAGTTTTAAATTTTCACAATATCAATAGTTTTATAGTAAATATTTGGTGTATATACTGGCATTATATATAATTTTCCATTTTGTATTGACTTACTATGTGCTAAAGATATTATTTCTATTAATTGAAAATTATTTTTATAAAATATAATTTTACATAGTTATTGAAATATTTTTACACCATTTCTTTATAAGCGTGTTTTGTAGTTTAAATCTTTTTAAATTAGTTTATAATATTGTATTTAAAAATCTTGAAATCCCATGGTTTTTTTTTCTAATAAAACCCAGCTCAGGATTTATTGGATAATTATATCCTAGTAATTGTATTAATTATTTATTAATGAGTAATATACAGAAACATTTTAAAGTTATTTTCTGGCAAAATTATGTTAATTTAAAGTTAAAAATTCATATATACATAAATTTAAGAATGAAAAAAAAGATACTTGTTATTATTTAATGTTTCATTTTTACAAATAAATATTTTGTTTTTCATATTATTTTTATATTATTTGTCAATATAGTAATAATTTTTAAAACATTTTTATACATTTATATTTTCAATTACTGGGTTTTTGTTGAGTGGGTCCAATCTATTAAAACCCACTATTTCTATTCAATCAATTAAAAAATCCAAAAATGACCCCTTTAAAGTACCAACTAGGCACAATTTTCTTTATAATTTTTGGTTATTTTAATAATATTTTTAATAAAACTATATTTTGAAATAATAATATAAATATGTAATATGACAAAATTATTATAAAAAATTCACAATTTCATAGTGTAGTATTTTATGTTAACAGTTTAATTTAATTGTATTTTTAAAACCAAAATATAGTTAATTAACCATTACTATAAATCATTGAATAATATTATAAATAAAAATAATTTGTACTAAATGTGTACAAAATTAAATAGTTTAATACAAATAATACTTGATTACAAGTGTGATTTGTTTTTATATTAACCAATTTAAATAAATAAAATAATTTGTAATTTGTAATTATGTATTTAAAATTTATTGAAATATTATTTCTTGAATAATATACCTATTGTTGTATTTTTTTTTTCTATATAAATAAAAACAAACATCTTAATGATATAACAAATTAATGTGATCTTACAATTATTTTAATTATTTACTTACATTAGGTATCTACATATAAATATAATTTTTTTATATTTTGGTTATATAATAGATATATTTTAATTTACCTTTAAATAAACACACGCAATGATAACATACCATAATAAATAAAACTCGTTATAAACCATTTTAATTGTATTTTTTAAAAACTATTAATTTTCGTAAATTTTTACATATAACATATTATTTACTATATAATTATAAAAATATTACAGAATATTCATGATTCACGACTGGATAGATGTTGTTTATTATACATCATTATCTTATTTTATTTTCCTTCCTGTTCACCAAACAGGAACTTGATTGATATGTTTGTCGTGGGAGTGATATTATTCTAACACTTGTTGAATTTTTATCAGTTTTATTTTACAAAAATATTGAATTTCAAATAATGATATTTGATACTTATAAAACATAGCATGAGAAAAAATAATACATTGAATATTGTGTATTGTATATTTATTTTAAAAGCCTACAGTCAATTTAAAAATGACTAGAAAAATTATTCAATGTGTAAAAGACTCAATACTTGAGTAGTTTATAAAATAATAATTTTCCAGTGGTGGTTATATTGAATTTATGTGGGAAGGAGAAGGCAAATTATTTCCTCTTTTTTGACATATTTATTGTTTATATTATATTTTATTTGAATATTATCCATTAACAAATATTGATAATGATAAAATTAATTATAAGATTTGAAGCACAATATATGTTGTTCATTAGTGCTATATATTAGTGCATCATATATAAGGAGTGAAAATTAGTACTATAGTACAGGGAAAAGCACCTTGCTACCCACTTTTTATCTGGTCTGAACTTGATATTTTATAGTTGAAAAATATACAAAATTTACTGCACACATAGTAAACATGACTAGATAAATTTAATTTTGTAAAAGTCAACAATAAAACATATTATATTAGTTGGTTATCAGTTCTTATTACGTAAGAATATATATTATATTAAATAATTAAAAATTTTTTTGACATTTCTGTGTACCTACTACTGTGTACCTATATATACTTACTATAATCACACAAATGTCATTAAGAAGACATAGTAGTAGTTAGTTATCTATATCTGACATAAATGTACCATTGTTACATTGAGTTTTGTATTTCCAATTTCTAATCAGTAATTAATGATGAGTGATGACTTATAATAATAATATTAATAAAAATAACATAATTTAGGGTAAACTATTTTTCGAATACATTTTAAGCATGATAAATGATAATTATATTATAAATATTTTGCTTAAAATTTAAGTTAAAAAAAAAAATTCTAAAATATCTTTTAGATCTAAAAATCACTCACGAAATTGAAATGTTAAAATCAGAATTTATCATGTTGTGTATGTGTGTCAGATAAACTGACAACTGAACTTTCACATAATATTATATATAAACTTTGAATTTTGAATATTAAAATTTATATTAGATAGTAACAAGAAAAAAATATAGCAAAAATTGAATGACTGATAATCATGTTATTTTATAAAAATAAATATAAAATAAATATTATATATGAATATAGTTATAGAATATACTACCACCATTTTCATAATCCTAGTTAAAAAATTATTTAAAATTCAGCATAGTATAATTAGTTTTCTATCTATTACTAATTAATATTTGAAAATTAATTTGTATTGTGAATTTTGTAATACATTTTTAATATAATCTTATATTTGTTTGAAATATTAAACATTATGTAATTTAAATAATCTAAATTTTAACTATGAGTACTTACGTAATTTTTATTTTATCGAAATTGATTATTAAAAAAAATTCAGTCTTATCTCGAGTCAGAATCTCATGTTACCTACCTAATCACACGACAAATCCTAAAATAAAAAATTGTATTCATAGTAAAACTTGAGAAGTATATATATATATTTTTTTCCAATATTTGACCTGTTTAAATAATATATTATATTCGATTCTGAACGAAGCAAGGAATGTAATGATTTTACGATGATGTATTTTTTTATGTCTGTACACTAAAATTGTATAAGGAGTGCTCCAATTATTACATGCCACACCATTTTCCAGTAGCAAATTATATCTAGTTGGTACTTTAGAGTACTCGATAAGTATTACTAGAAGTATTTTTAGATTTTTAAATTTTTTCGATAAATACATGAACAAAAACAACCAAAAAATTATGGAAGAAGTAAGATTTTGTTAAAATCAAATATGATTTTTTCAAGGATTTTTCGTTGTAATTAGCAAATAATGATCGTATAGTTTTGAAATGTTCATATAAAATGCATATACATATAATGTTAACGTACAAAATGTTCAACATTTCCTCTTCTTTTGAGTTATTTATAGCAATTTTAAAATTTTTTTCATCATAAAAGGGTTATATTTAAGTTTAAAGGCCTGAATTTTTAATATAATGTTAATAATACGTCACTCGAGCTATATTAAAAAAAATCTCTTAAATAGGAAAACACTAATTTTTATTTATTTTAATTTGTCAGAAACTGTTGTTTCAGTATGAAAATCTGTTCGAATATTGGGGGAAAAAATGGGTCTATAGAACCAAAAACTTATATAAGTACAAAATCAATGTAACATTTAAAAAATTTTCCTTTTCATTTTGACTATTTTTTGTTAAGTTTTTTGTCAAAAAAGAGTTAATTTTAGTTATTACCAACAGTATACTCATGTTAGAGATCCCAGATTAAATTTTAAAATTACGGGTCATTTTTAGTGGAATATTAAATTTTAATAACACATGAAATTTTAAAAACATAAAACCCAAAATTATTTTCAAGTTAATTTTTACTATAGTATTATAAAAATAAAATGTTTGCTGTTTACAAGTTGTGCAGAAGCTGGTCATTCCTCGATCTAAAATCAATTTTTGTTTTCATGTAATTCCCCCCTCCCCATCAACCATAAAATGTATAGTATAAAATCAATAGATATATTCCTCACTTCGTTCAGAAACTACCATTATTTTAGGATGACTTTCCTTATGAAATTATAAAAATATAGACAATACATTTTAAAATTAATAATTAAAGATATTCTCATATTCATGTTTGAATATTGATTATACAATTGAAATAGAGATAATGATATATTTTCAAACTTATAAAACATACGGAACGGGATCATAAACATATAAAAGTGACATTTTGAATATTTTGTCGGAACACTGAGATGCTTGATTCAAATACGGAAAAATCATGTATAATATGGGATGTATGGGATCCCTAACTCATGTTATATACATAAAAATTTTGTTGAGAATCATTTTATTGAAAGAAATTATTTATTATTTCTTTCAAATTTAATATATTCTCCACCAACAATGGATATCCTATCCAACGAGCAGTGCATCCACCCCCTAATGACCATCTTTTATTGTATTGGAAATATTAAATTGTTTATAAATTAAAATTATAATTATATATATTTTTTTTGTTAACAGACATTCCTGCTTGTGGTGTTTACTTTACTACCTATGAATTATTAGTTAGATATCAAAAAAAGAATAACTCTGATGGCCTTATGAATACAATTTTTGCTGGTGGTATGGCTGGAATAGTGAACTGGTTGATTGCCATGCCTGCGGATGTGCTCAAAAGTCGTTTACAAATAGGTAAAGAAACTATAATATTATAATGTTTGCACTTATTGCATTTTTTAATTTATTCAATTATTGTTTAGTAATAATCTATTAACCAGTTTAATTATTTAATTATATTGAAATTTAAAAATGTATATTTTAAAAAATAAATAAAACAAAGTAATATTATATAAACTAATCTAGCAGTCAGTAGTGTAAATAGACTAAAGTTATAGTAATATTTATCTCTCTCTTTCTCTCTCTCTATATATATATATATATATATATATATAAAAAATTAAACCTAGAAAAATAAATCAAATTCTATTTCTTTTTTTAAAATCCATTGTAAATTTTGAAACTTAAAATTAAATTTAGACTAAATATTACCTACATTATAACTAGTCATTAATATTGTGAGAGCGCAGATGTGTTTTATACTTTTATATTGTATACTTATCTTTGATATTATGTTAAAGAGTTGTCATTATTTTATTTATTATTAATTATTGGAAAACAACATTGGTAACACATAATTCACTATTATTATTCTATTTAATGTTCAATATTTTTTCGTACAGATGATATTGATACCCAATTTATATTTTTTGAATACCTGATCTGATCAAACGTGTGACACAGTGCTCACAGGTAGGGGCATAGATAAACTGGAATGAGTTATACTATTATATTAAAAAAAATAGTCATAATAGCCTATAGGTAGGACCATGGAAAGAAAATCTGACACTGTGATGAACCGTACCTATTTCTTAAATTTTTGGGGAACATTTATTCAAATTACTTTTTTTTTTTGCTTAAAACACTAAATAAATAAAATATAAATATGTAATATAATAAATTATAGATAGGAGGCTTTTTATTTAATTATATTAATTATTGTCATATTATTACAGCACCAGAAGGAATGTATCCGAGAGGCATTAGAGATGTGTTTGCAAAGCTGTACAGAGAAGAAGGACTGAAAGCACTATATGCTGGTGTAAAGCCTGTAATGCTCAGAGCGTTCCCGGCAAATGCTGCATGTTTCTTGGGTGTAGAGTTTGGATTAAAGACTTTGAATTTCTTTTTTCCTCCTAAACATCAAGTCAACGACAAATCTCAAACCTTATAACACCAATCGAGTTATGAAACATTGACAAATATCAGTATTTCATCGTTGCGACTGCATACACAATTTTATTTTGTTATTATTGTTATATGCTTATTTTTTTTTATTTGGTGATAATAATTAATTTGTGGCCATTTGGGAACATAATAATTAATGAGTACCTATGTATGTATATATACAGACTGTGCATTGCAATCATATTCTTGTATTATGTTATGAGTAGGTGTTAAGTTATAATATTATTCTATTGTTTTAATTTTAAAATTGGTTTATAAAATTATTCTTCAAATCTCAATATAATTAATATATTTATGATAATTTTCATTAAATATTTATATTTTTTTTAGATTTTGTTCAACTTGCTATATATGTAAATATACCATTTTAATAAATAGATAAATAAATAAATTGCAAATAAATACCAAAATTAAATGGAGACCTATAGAATGGACCCAACAATAAAATAAAATCAACTAAAAATATCCAACACTAGCAAAGGCACCAGTTTGGCATACACATAAGCGAAAGCCCATACACACAAACACAAACATACTATTTTAATCTATTTTAGAACACTTAACTCTAATTTGTTGATATTATATCAATATATATATAATAGGTTCATTCCAAAATATTGTTCTTTATTGATTTGATAATAATTGGTGTTTTTACTCTAAAATTAGAAATTAATAACCCATTTCAACACTTGCAGAAATATGTTTTTTTTTTAAATAAATATCATGATTATATAACTATAAAAGAGACACGGGACCAATTTTAAATTACTTTTAAATTGTATTTAAATATTTATGTTTCTAAAAACTTCTTGAAAATTGCTTATACACATATGTAGTAAATTTATATAAACAGTCAAAAAGGTCCATGGTAGTTTAAAAGAATTATAAATGTCGTTAGATAACACTAATTAAATATAGACGATAGTAAGTACAGAGTTGAAAATGAATATAAAATGTATAATATATGGATAGGGTGAATAATGAATAGAGGTCGGATTTTTATGATTTTACATATTTCTTTCTAGCCTATGCAGTTAAATGGGGGTAAGATATCTTTATGATTCATGAAACACAGAATTCATTCAAAAAAATTTATTTTGCACAATTATTTTTATGCACCTACTTGTAAATCGGAATTTTGAAAATTTAATAACAAATACAATATTTTCTAGTCGATTTATTTTTATATCCTACTGGGTTCTTTGTAAACACAAAAATTAATCACTAGATATTTCTTATCGAAGGCGATAGGCCAAAAAAAAAATACGCTAAAAAATGTTAAAGACAAATTAAGCGAAGAAAAGTCTTCGGCTAGTATTGAAAAATGCAAAAACATGTTACAACTTCAGTCTGTAAAAAATGATTAATATTTATTAAAACTAACTTTCATTAAATTGTTACAACAATTAAAAGTTTAGAAAAATCAAATATGTCCTTAGTTGATATGATAAATCTTATCGAAAATACTTTTATACAACTTGAGAAGATACCAGGGGAAAAAAGAGAAGTAGTGAAAACAAAACTATTACAACTTCAACAAAAAAAATCAAGGGTACAAATTTTTGAAAAATATTGGTCAAGTTCTTAGTGGAAATAATACAGCACAACTTCTGGAAAATTTTTCACCGGTTATGGAAGCTGACTTGCAATATTCTCCAGTAACATCAGTTGATGTCGAACGATCCTTCAACATATACAAAAACATTTTGATGAACCGGCGTATAAATATGACACCGGAACACATAGAACAATATATAGTGATAAATTGTTATTGTAAACAAAATTAAATTAAATTAATTTAAACTCTTATTGGCTTATTGTAAATAAAATAAAATAAATTTAAACTGAATAATTTTCATTTTTATTTTTATTTTACAAAATGTTAAAAGAATATTTTGTATTTTTAAGGACATAAAACATCATATATCTGGAATTTTAAGAGAATATATTGCCTATATTTAACGACATAAAAACATCATGTTTTAAGGATTTTAAGAGAATATAAATCTGACTTCTATTAATGGTTAACAAAAGAAATAGGATAAAATGTGAAGTGAAGTGCTTTTACTAGATAAATGTTAGAACTAGAATATGAATATGATTTAAAAAAAAAAATCAAAGCAATGTGACTTCGGATTAATTGATAAAATTATCATTCTTATTTAGTTCCTCCCTAAAAGTAGAAAAATATCCCCACACATCCCATGAAAAAAGTAAAATAAGTCGTCCAAATATAGGTGGTGAACATTTTTCAAATGTCCTTTTGTTCCTCGAACAAAATTGTATATTATTATTATTTTAAAATTGAAAGCAAAGATAAATCAATGCTTCCAAAAGAAAATTCTTAGTAAAGTTTGGTATAAAACTATAAAAAAAAAATGTAGTCCAGATATAGGTAGTAAAAGTTGGTCTACCGTTCATTTATTTTTAGGACAGGATAGTCTATTTTTGTTGTTTTAGATTTGAAAGCAAAGATAAATTATTAAATTCGAAAAACTATTAAAAACAAAGATGAGGTATAATCAGTTGGTAGCTAACGTAAGGTCAATTGTCCCATTATGCCAAAATTTTGTTTTTCCCCGCCCCTCTAATTACTCACCTGACTGGCATAAATATGCATTTTTAGTGGTGAAAAAGTTTGATTTGCACCAGAGTGATTTAAATTATAGTTATACACTTATACCACTGAATATATTATTATTTCCAACATGTTTATAAAAAAATTTAGTCAATTTCAGTAGTTTCCTTTATGTTTAAGGGTAATGACTCTTTAAATTACCAATTAGAATACATTTTCTATTAAAAGTAACAAATTATATTAATATACATAAAGCTTTATTACAAATTTAAGGATATTTATATTTTATATTATTTAAAAATCCTAAAAGTATCTGCAAAGAAAATTTCATTGTAATGAAGAATAAGATAAAATATTGAATTCATAACTTTTCTTCTTCAATAATGGTAAAAAAAAATTCTGCACCTCCCTTGGAAGATACATTGCATAGTTTGGGAACTGCTAGGCTATACAATTAACAATATAAGAATAGTTCTGATAAAATAACATGTAATTTTATAATTAAGGGTGATGGATACATATTGTCACCGATTTTAGGAGTAGAATGAAGGCAATATTTTGTAATTTTTATATGTGAGCTGTGTGATTGTGTAAATCTTTAGTGTGTATGATTCTTCTCTCGTATCACTTTTCATGATCAGCATCAATAATCGGAACGCTTCATACTATATATTATTATGACAGTTTCTGCTAAAATAGTAATATCTGTATAAATCCGTTTTCGCGCTAATAATGAAAAATGTATTCAAAATAAATTCATAGACTTATAATATTATTATTGGTTATTGTAAAACTGTACTGTAGGAGTAGTAGTAGTATCACGTTTTATATACATGTATTTTCAAACATGACATAAGCGAACGGTAATCGATTTTTTTGTCTATACTATATATCGGTAGTGTAAGAAGTATACGTAGCTACATAACTACAGACATTTTCAGACCAATGGAAATAGTTTGAAAATCATTTTTAAATCAATAGTTTTCCTCTAATCGCCATTTTATATTTAAGAGCCAGATCAACTAATTTAACAAAATATATATGTCCTATGTACCTATATGTAATAATAAAATTTTTATGCACTTTATCATTAATATTTTCTATTATGAAAATATTTTCTTTTCTATGTACTTTTGCTAATTTAAATTTTAAAGTACTTGAGACATCACTATCGGGTATAGCAGCGGTTCCCAAACTTTTTAAAGTCCAAATACGAATATGGTGGAAATTGTTCCACGGACAAGAAAGTTTATTATTATTTTAGATTTGAAAGAGAAGATTTCATTAGAAAAACGATTCTAAGCAAATTCGGTATAATATTATCTTTGGCAGGTTTATAAACATTTTTGGTCAATTTCGGTAATTTTTCTTTACACTTGCCTAAAATTGCTGGAAATAAAAATTACTTTATTAAAGTACCATTTAGATTATATTTTCTACCAAAAATCAATTTACCTGAATATTTTTTATTTAACTCCTACCCCCAAAAAATGAATACAAATATTTAAAACATCAATTTATTTTTTACACATTTTTGAAGAGGCTAAAAAGTTTTGAAATTTTTATCTCATCAATACAGTTGTACCTACAGTAGGTATATGATATAATATATTATGTAAGTTACAAGTTTCTGGATTGATTATCAATAGATTATATGAATCACTTGAAATATATATCGATTAATTTTTGTTCTTCAGTATCTAATTGTGAAAAAAATAACTCCACGTCTCCCCTGTTAAATGCTCAAGCCTCCCAAGGGAGGCGCGTTGTACAGTTTGAAAACAGCTAGGGTATAAGATAGTTCAAAACATAAATATGCAATTAAAAATTATAGTATTTGATAAACATAGTTTTTCAATTATTCATTTGTGTCCTACATAGGCTGCTATACCAGTGATTATATATGTAAATATATTGATTTTGTATACCCAAGGGGCGATTTCAGGTCTATATTCAGAATAATTAATAAATATTTATTTATATAAAGTATATTTCATGTCATTTTTGTTTTAATACAAAAAAATTAAGCATTAGACATTATTTGACAAAAATTGTAGCAATAAGTAATGACTTAAATCAGTCATTGATGTAAAAAAATGTATTTTGAGAATTCAGAATTTTACAAACAATAACAAAAGCATTAAAAATACTACTATGTATATTGCAAACTTCTCAAGACTTTATGTACTACTTAATATGTTTTATACTCTGTTCTAGATAAGAGTATCTCAGATGACAGACTGATTTTCATTTAGTTTTGATCATACAATGCGCTTTAATTCCGTGTAGGACATACCCATTGTGATGCATGAGGTTACTCTTATCTAGGATAGAGTATAAATATTGTATATATTTCATTTTTTATATAAACACTATATGATGACTTCATTGGTAAATGTCTTTATGATTTAAAAATTTATCTTAACTTCAGTTACACTAATACATCCATATAGGTACATTAATAAATATTTCGATTTGTATATAAGCTTTTGACGCGTGTAATGTATACAACATTTTATAAGAGATTGTCAATACAAAACATATTGTGTTTATACACTCCACTCAATCACGCCAAAACTGTTACTGAATTATTCTATAAAGTAAACATATACAATTTCTAGTAAACAAACAAAGCCCAATACTATTGGAGTAATATTTAATATTTATCGAATATAATAATGATCTTGATTACCATTGGAAATACGAAATAACAATAAAAGATTATAGATAGGTACACAAGGGTAGTAATAAATGGTATTTCCTCATAATGTTAAAAATATTTTTATTTGATACCAGTTATAAATTAATTTTGAAATGTATTAAACAAATAAGATTAAAAAAAAAAAAAAACAATTTTTATAAAAACCAATACGATATTTTATATGATTACTTTGTGATGATTTATCTATTTGATTAACCAAGTATATAACCCTATTAGTTATAGGAACTGGCAAATTACATTTCAGTCTATAGGAAAATGTTAACATTATATCAAATATCAATAAAAAAGAAAAACCATATTTTGAAACAAAATCATATTATACTGGTTAATTTATATTAAGTAATAATGTCTTTAGAAGACACGATTATATTATCAATTAAAGAAGATATTGTTTCCATCATTAATTATAAAAAATAATTTAATTGATTTGTATACAAAATTTCTAAAATATCAATGTTAACCTTCAGTATAAATATAATTTTGTTTTACAGTTATAAAATACCACACTAATATAAGAATAGAATGTGGACTTGATTATTTGAGATGTATAAATAATATTATAATGTAAAATAAGTATATGCATAGAAGAACATTAATAAATAATTGATAAACTGATTTGCAAACAAATTTAGATAAATTAAAAACTTAATGACTGGATCAAAAGATTATATTATAGAAATAAATAATACAAGTGTAGAACTACAGTACTATCTTCTTAAATAAGTACATCATAATAGTAATTAAATATGTCATAATATAAATAGAACAAAATTAATTAGATATAGGTTTAAAAAAATGATTTGTTTAATTACTTTTCGGAATCAAACTATAGTTGTTAAATATTAAATAGGTATTAAAAATAAAGATAAATACAATATGGAAACTAACATAATGTTCTTTGAAGCTAACTAAAATTATGTTTACCCTTAATCCAAATATTCATACAATTCCATAGGAACAGGTTGTTCGGATTTTTCCAAAACGCTAATGAGGGAAGAAGCATTAATTCTATCTTTTACAGTGAACAATGATATTGCTGAACCCGTTTTTCCTGCTCTACCAGTTCTGCCCACTCTATGAACATACTCTTCTATGTATATTGGGAAATCGTAGTTTATCACCAAACTTATGTCCTCGATATCTATTCCTCTAGACACTACATCTGTACCAATCAGTATGGACACAGTACCATTACGCATTTCAGCCAATGATGCTTCTCGATCCATTTGTACTCTGCCACCATGAATACATCTGCAAATATATGTAAATTTTAATTTATAAGATTTAGGCAATTATTTAACAAATATTACCTGCAATTTATATTTTGGTTTCTAAACTTTTCATAAAGTTTGTCAACACCTGCCTTTGTGCGCATAAAAATAATAACTTTTTCGTTCTCTGATATATTTCCAATGAAAGATAGGATCCAAGGTTCTTTTTGGTGTTCTTTAAGAACTATGACTTTCTGTTCTACCGTATTGACAGTAGTTAAATCAAGGGAACCCACAGTAATATGCATTGGATTTTTTGTAAAATAAGTGGCCAACTCTCGGACAGTCAATGGCCATGTAGCACTTGTCAAAATTGTTTGTTTATCAGGACGTATGGGTCTTAGCGCTATTTCTATTTGATTTTTAAAACCCATATCTAACATACGGTCTGCTTCATCGAATACCAAATATGAAACATGATCAAGTTTCACAGCCGTTATACCAATCAATTCTTTTAGTCTACCTGGTGTGGCGACAATAATATCGGGTTTTTTATTTTCAATATCATCCATTTGCTGTTCCATACTAACTCCACCATATAAACTTATAACACAGATTCCATCAAATATGTATTTATTTATTTCTTCTTCAATTTGCAACACAAGCTCTCTTGTTGGGCCTAATATTACCACTGATGGTCCAATGCGTTCTTTACGCGGAGTAGGCTGTCTTAATAAGTGAATTAAAGCCGGCAATATATAAGCTAATGTTTTACCCGTGCCTGTCTGGGCAATAGCTACTAAGTCATGTCCAGACATAATGATTGGCCAAGCCTGGCACTGTATGGGCGAAGGGGTTGTAAATTTCTGTTTTTTTATTACAGCCATAATTTCGGGATATAGTTTAAAAGCATGTTCGAATGTTATTACTGGTTTTGGTATTTGTTGCAAATGTTCAGCGCCTTCGGCATACTCCACTACAATGTTATTTTTCTCCAATCTGAATGCTTGAACTTGTTCAACGCTCATGGCTTTCACTTCCTGGTGTTCCACGTAAAAGTCTTTATTTATAGGTGGCAATGACTCCATTAGTAAACGATCCTTCTCGTCGTTTTCTTCGCATATCTGGTCCCAGACTTCTTGATTGAATGGGATTTGTTCAGGTGGCGATGGCGAACGCTGATTATAGCGGTCTCTATTCGGGCGCTGTCGTCTCCTAGGCGGCGGTTGCGGCACGGCACACTTTACTGACTTCAATATCTTGCCAGCGATCTTCTGGACCATATGACTGGCCAACTTCTGCGCTTTATCCGTGCCTATAATTAGGACCTTGTGCGTGTCTACCATGTCACCGTCGTTTATCTTAACGATGGCACCGCTGTCATTTTGAATGCTTTGGATTTTGGATCCACCACGCCCGATTACCAGACCGACCATTGACGAGTCAATCGTCAATTCCAAAGACATGATCGCCGTGCGAGGGACCGACGTTTACGCAAAATGAAATACTTGCACGCACTACACACGCGGACGGCCACCGTAAAAACAATAGTACGAGTAATGGATACCAGTGGGGCGACGCAGAAACAACCAACGAACAACAAACAATAATTGCCGTCCGGTCCGATATCAACAACGGTAGGCGATTCTGAGCAACGAAAAACTACAAAACATAAATACACAGTTAATACCGTATGATCGTAGGTTTACGGTTACGAATTATTCTTTAACACGAACACTCGTTGTAGACTGACGCGCACCGCGGTGTAAACTGTAATATTGTTACCAACACGGGAATATAACATTTTATACAATTAAAAACTGTAGTTTATCAAACACACTGTCCATGTCTAGAACATGAAAGAAAAAAAAAAATTAAAAATGGACCGACAAATTATTTATTATCCGGTGACTGATAACGACGATGAGTTTGATAAAATATTACAACTATTATTCCTCCATATTATCATACAATACTATTATCACGGTACAAAATTTGTTATTATCAACAATACCCCCCCCCCCGGGAATTCCATCAAAAGACCATAATAAATATGCTATTTAAAATGTCAAACCCAAGGTTTATAGATATTAAATCGTCATTATTATTTGTTTATAGAATCTAACTTTAAATTACAGAGTTTTAGTCGAATATACTCGAATTTACAGTTTAAACACCTAAGACTATATTAAATGAGAAGAATATTTGCGAGTGAACGTTGTGAGTTCTTTTCAAAAATATTGTTTAATAAAAAAGTTAAAACTAAATGTCAAAAATTGAAATTGGTGAAACTAGTTTTGCCAACGATATTTTACAAAAAGCCACTCGAAAATATTTTTCTTTTAAAATTTAGTAAATCTTTTAACGGTAAGTTCCAAGTCAACGTCAGAATATAATTATATATATCTGATAGACAGAAGCGGCAAAGTTCTCTTAAATCTACTAGTTTAATGTTTAGTAATATAATTCAATTTATTATTATTCAATAATAATAATAATACTAATAATAAGACATTTATTAATGTTATCGAATATAACTCTGCAGGAATGTGAGCTAGTCATTCCATATAATATATTATATTATATATATTGTATTACAGGCCAGGTAAACTGTAGAAAAGGGTAGGTAGGTATCATCTACCGGCAGATTTATTACAATATTATACATTTGAAATTTCGTATTATTGTTATTAAATAAAAAATATTTACATACAGAAAATAAAATTTAAAAATATTTAGGTAATGCATTTCTTGTAGTGATTAAAATATTTAAATTTCTTAGTAAAAATGCATTAAATTTGTACAATTAATATGTCATGTAGGTACACAAAATATAACACTGTACATAACCTACATATATATTATGTACCTACATAACTTTTAGATTCAGAGGGGAACTTAATTTCTATTTAATTTTTTTTCTGAAATAAACTTTGGGTGGAAAAAGTTGAGTAGGAGTTTTGGTGTATTTTTGATAGAAAATATTTTGTTCTATTAACCATTAACTACTGAAGTACAATCTGTCACACCACATCAAATATTTGTTTCTAATTTACTTATTATTTTATTCAGCCTAGTTCAAATCAAACCATGAAGATATTTTCACAATTTTTGTTACAGATGGGACTGGAAGAGATATTTTTCGCTGTGTTACAAGTAAAATCCACTTTCTGATTTTACTTGCATGTTTATGGTTTGATAATCTTGGCGTTCAAGATGTCCAAAAGCTAAACGATTCTGCGGCTGCTATTTCTGGAATAAGTATTCAATAAATTTGTCAATAATTATCAATCAGTTTATACAATGGGTATGTGTGTGTGCAGACGAAATGCTGGTAGGATTTTGTGGGTGCTGTACATTTGTTGTTGACTCAACCAAAAGAGGCGTGGAAAGCTTGGATCAAAAATGTGCAATCTATTATATTGGAAGACGAACTTGACGATGATCAATGACAATTTTTTTTTTGTATACTAGACATATCTAATGTGAATGTCTAAATTTTGTATAATATTTCCATTGATTTCAATGAAAAAATGAATGAATTTTATACTTTATACTTTATACTTTTTTAGCATACTCATTAGTTGTACCAGAAATGGAAAGAAGACTTCAAAATAAAAAAATGGAAAAGGAAACAAAATCAAATATTAGATGTGTTTTGAGTATACGAAGAGATTTGTCAAATACTCCATTATATGACCATCTACTGCATCCCTGCAAACATGTTATACATATCCAGGAAAAAAAAAGACATCTTATCCGTGCTATTTATATGGGAATCCAATATGTTTAGAATGTTCAAAAAAAGTTTGAAAATAATGCATATGTGCCCCAGAATAAAGCTATAGGTAAATTTGTTATACTATAGCATACCATTTTTACCGAGTGCAATTTATATTTTTTAAATGTGTTTCGTTTATTTTTTCAGGTTATATCATTCAAATACTAAGTGAAAAAGAAAATAATTCATGTTTAGATTAAATAAAATAAGTCATTATCTGGCAGTCATTAGTAACAGACGTCATGATGAATCTCTCTCATTTCTTTTTCAATGTGCTCTTTCTTTCATTTTTAACTTACATATTATTTTGTATTATTATTCAAATAATGCTATGGGTTTAATTAATGAAAAGTTTGACTATCTTGGGCTAATAATATTATATTATTGAATCTACCCAAAGTCGATTTTGATACCATCAACCTAATTAGTGATGAATCCATTCTTTATAAATTATTGAAATTGCTACTGTTGGATATTTCACACGTGAGGATTAAGAACGCATCAAAACCTAGACCTCTCAAAATCACATTTTCAAATCTAATTGATGTCTTTCAAGTCTTCTCCAAACAAAAATAATTAAAATTCAATTCAACTTGGAGTAATTTACATTTCGCTTCCGACGAATGTCTAATATGTCTAAAGTACGCCAGGAACTTCTTCAATGTTGATCAAATGGTGAACATTATTTAATTATAAAATATTTTAAAGGTATTCCTACTATCATTAAGTGAAAAAAATAATAAGATCCATCTCCTCCACCTTCAACTGCTATTATCAGAATGTAAGAGGCTTAAACTCCAAACTAAAAAATTTAAAAACTAATTTACCAGTTTTGAACTTTGATGATGCCTTTATTCTAACCAAAACTTGATTGCGTGAAAATATTTTGAATATTTAACCTGGATATTTTAATTACTCTTTATATAGATGTGATAGGAATCCTTCTAATAGCTCTAAATTGAGAGGAGGTGGTGTCTTAATTGCTATTAATTATAAATATTTCTCTACTTCTATAAGTATTGATAAGAACGTTTTAGAATTAGTCCTAGTCTCTGTAAAAATCAATATCAATTCAAAAATTATTATTGGCTTAGTATTCCCACCAAATTCTTCAATTAACTTATACTCTAGTTTTTTCAATATTATTGAAAATCTTATTTTGTTATTTCCTAATGATGAACTCTTTTTGGTGATTTTAATTTACCAAACTTATCAACTTATAATTCATGTGATGTTCACTTTTCCTCTAAGGAAACCTTGTTCCTTGAAAGATTATCCCTGTTAAATTTGTCTCAGATAAACCCTATTCTAAATTGTAACAATAATACTCTCGATCTTATACTATCCAATTCTCTTTCCACAATAACTACTTTAAATTTTGATTCTATAGTACCCATATATTATACCACCCTCCATTATCTGTTGAACTCTTCTTAAATACTGTTCAATCCTTTCTCTCTTTTTGTGAACATTCATACGACTGTCAAAATGGCGATTACCATTCCATTATATCTTTCCTTGGCTCATTTAATTGGTCCAATTTTTTTAAACTCAATTCTGACATAAATATTTTCATTGATAAATTTTATTTTCTGTTATTCTTTGCCATAAACTTTTATATTCCTAAGAAAAATCCTTCTTCCCGCAAATTCCCAATTTGGTATTCTTCCAATTTAAAATATTTATTAAGAGGACACTGATGATTTTCAGCTATAAAAATATGTTTACGCAAAACTGTTAAAATGGATTATTAAAGTGTGTTGAATGGAATAGGTTATATCAGAATAAGACATAAAAGTTATAAATAAGAATATATAATTAAAAATGTGTAGGTATATTATAAAGAACATACAACGACAACAAATCGCGTAGCTCGACTGATACAATAACTATATCTAACATTATACCGAATATACAGCTAATTATCCATATATATATATATATATATATTATAATATATACTATCAATAATATAACAATCAATTGTGTGTATATCACGACACCCAAGAATGGAATGTGTCAACATAACCTTTGTTCCATTCTAATAGATATATATATTGTTCCTAATCTACAACATGTATCATATTAACTATACTAATTCTACTGGGTGTCTTATTTAATATCAACAAAGTGATTTTAGAATTAAAATATTTATTATCAAATTCATAGAAGACAACATTTTGGAGTGAACATAATTTGGAATTTTTAATTTAGTACTTTGAAAAAAGCTATTAAAGCTTATAAAAGTAAAACAAATTAACTTTTTAAAACTACAATAATTTTTTTCAAAATATTAAATTAAAAATCCCAAATGAGGTTCACTCCAAAATTTTGTTCTCTATCAATTTGATCATAATCTGAAATTACTTAAAAAAACTATTTTAACACTTATGTAAATACGATTGTTTTAAATAAATATCCAATTACACAACAATAAAAAGTGATTGAGCCATGGAACCAATTTTAAATTACTTTTAAATTGTGTTTAAATGTTTTTAAATAGTTGTATTTTATATTTCTAAAAATGTCTTAAAAATTGCTTATGTACAACTTCTTAAAAAAACGAGTATGTATAATCCTCTTAAAACAAAAATATTTTCCACACTATTTTTAAATATTCTAACTAAAATTATTTGAAATTTTCTACCTTTCGTGCAAAATGTAAATCCCAAAGTAAAAAGAATATTCTTTATATTTATCAAAATATAATATAAAATACGGAATCCTCGCAAAAAAAAAAAAAAAATCTAAAATACTTTTGGTCCTTTTTGAAAACTATAAAATCTTCTTCTGACTTATTGGGCATTTTAAATTTAAATGATGTGGTTGTTAATGATGGTCAAAGTATTGTCGACTTATTCGGCAGTTACTTTTCCACTGTTTACAAAAAATCCAACATGTGTTACTGAATATCCACTTTCTGTCTCCGCATCTTTTGATGTCATATGCTTTTAAAATGTAGCGTATATAATGTATAAGACTTATAAAATATTTTTCTGTATTTTATATTAAAATTAAAATGTAAATACCTACAATTTAACAAACAATACGAATGTTTCAAGTTAATTTATTTTAAATTAAAATAGAATTTATATAAAATATTAAA
Organism: Pemphigus obesinymphae; assembly: GCA_025469235.1. Lineage (NCBI taxonomy): Eukaryota > Metazoa > Arthropoda > Insecta > Hemiptera > Aphididae > Pemphigus > Pemphigus obesinymphae. The sequence goes on along the minus strand of JAIPRL010001378.1, from coordinate 43,794 downwards.
TTTTGTATTTGCAATTTTCAATTATATTTTTCTTACTATTAAATAAAAAATAAGCCATAGGTATGTACTAAAAAAAGAAGAGTAAGAATTCCTGAGAAACTTATATTTAATAATAAATATTATTAAGTATCATAATACTATATAACATAAAGATAAAATACAAATTCATAAAATAAAAATGAAAACTAAAAAACCAAATAAAAAAAAAATTAAATAAACCTTTACAAAATAATAATAAAACATACTTAACTACCAATCGTTTCCTTTAAATTTTGAAATATAAACAATTAAAATACTTACTGATTATAATATTAATGTAATGTAATAGTAATAGTACTATTATATAGTATTACTAAGTGTAATGTAATAGTACTATAGATAATACTTAATATTAATTTGATGGGCTCTGACATTTTTCAATTAATTCAAAGAGTAATAAGTACTTAGCCATTTTCTTGATCATTCTAGATTTAAATGGTTACAAAGAGAATTATGTATGTATGATCAGTTAGAAAATACTCTTTTTAGCTGAGCAGTTGATGCAGGAATATTAAGTAATTTATGTGCCAAACAATAAAGTTCCTGAGTGTTTAATTTTAGCAAAAGACCAAAATGCATTTGTTATTAATGACTCCTTCTTAAATAAAGTTTGAAATACTCCAGTTTTTCTTTTAATGTTTTTCTGTTATGCCATGTTTAGTGTTATATTTATTGTGGTTGAACTGGATAAGATGAGGCATGCAATAAGCATAATAAAAAAAAAATGTTTACATCAATTTTGTGTCATAACAGTATAAAACATATTTTATACTATACTGTATTATACATTACAACCCTGATTTTTATATCATTGTAGATTTATTCTCACCTCTCCTTTACATTTTATTTTTACTTCTTCAACAAATCAGGTTTTTATTTCTTCTTATTGGAAATCCATATTTATTAATACAATTTTTAAAACTGATTTAAAATCTTTATCTTCAAATTATTGTTCTATTTTTCCCAAAATATTTTCAAAAATTATAAATTTTAAATTAACTCCTAATTTTAAAAATATACTTATCTCGCAAAAACATGGTCTTAGATGTAATAAATCTACAATTACAAATCTCATGTCTTTTAAACACTATATTCTAGATTCTTTTTCTCGTGGTTCTCAAACAGATGTGATTTACACAGATTTTGAGAAGGTATTTGCAGAGTTGGTCATAATTTACTTATTACTAAACTAGAAAAAATTGGTTTTGCCAATCCCTTACTATCCTGGTTTGTGTCCTTTATTTCATAAAGATCTCAAATTATTAAAATTAAAAATTATATTTCAAAACTTATTGACTTAATTTCCGGTGTTCCACAGGATGATTACCTTTCTTCTTTTTTATTTAATATATTTATAAACGATATTGCTTATTGAATCAATTGCTTTAAAATATTACTTTTTGATGATGATGCAAAATATTTAAAGCTATTAATTTACTAACTGACGCCAACTATCTACAGAAAAATTTAATAAGTTTTAATAATTGGTGCAAATATAATGGTCCTTTAAATATTAACAAATGTTAAATAATCACTTTTTCAAAAAACTTTCAAGCTTGTCTTTCAACTATAACCTAAATAATATTATTCTTTCTCATACAAATTCAATTAAAGATCTTGGTATTGTCTTTGATGCCAAACTGCTATTTTCTCCTCATATTATCTTTATAAAAAACAAAGCATTCTCTATGTTAGGTCTTATTATGCGTAATTGTTCCTCCTTTAATAATCCTTTCACTTTTAAATGTATATTTACTTCCATCATCAAGTCTTATCTAGAGTATGCGAGTATGCTACAATTATCTGGGATTCCAATACAATTTTCAACCACATAGAAGCTGTTCAAAATAGATTTTTTTGTTTTATTAGTTTTAAATTTAATATTGAAAAGCTTCCTCATTCTGATTATATTAACGTTAGTAACTTTTTAAATCTTAAATCATTAGCTGATTGAAGAAAAGATTCTTATGTTATTATTTTAAAAAATATATTAAATAATAGAATAGATGATTCACATTTATTAAGTCTTATTAACCTCAAAATAAACGGTCATAATATTAGAGATCCCTGTTTATTTTATATTCTACATATCTCCCTTAGATATATGTTATTCTCCCCTATTAACACTCTATTAAGCCAGTAAGGAATGCTAATTCTATTAATACTATACTTAATTGATTTTTTTCTTTGATAAATGTATATTGTAATAGTTATTAGTATTTTATTTTATATTGCTTATTCATTTCTCATTGTAAATTACTGTACTTGTACTTGCATTTCTGTCAGTGACAAAAAAAAAAAAATTAATTTTCAATTTCTTTAAATTAGTAAAAATAATTTGTTTTTTTTTTTTAGTCATTTATTAAATGTATTAAATAAAAAGTATTTCAAATTTTCTTGATCATAACTCTTATATTTTTTTATTTATACTGTATAGAAGTATGCGTGGTCTGACAGACTGCACGTCTGTAACTATGTTATAAATAACAATAATAAAAATAAATGTTAACTGGTGGTTAAGGGTTAAGTATACCTAGTTGCTCGACGAAATCAGTCGCGTTTCAATTTTTATGGCTAATTATGGAACAATATAAAAATTGTATACAATGTTAAAAATATGTTATTTTTTGTGAAAATTTTTTTGATGATTAACCATGAATAAAACTAAATGTTTAAACAAAATAATATTTTATTAAATTATATTTGCATACTTTACTTTATAGGTAATAATAAAATATGATGAATTATTACAATATTATTATACAATTTAATAAAATGATTTAATACATTTCTAATAATTAATAATGTATATATGGGTCACTTTTACTTTTTTTATAATTTATTTCCGGGCATATGAGAGTAAAAGTGACCAAGCATAGTACATAAATATTTTCTATATATACAATCAACAATATTTTTATTTATGATTTTAAGACAAATTGAAGTTGAGATAAATTAATTTGGAGTTGTCGACGAAGCTGTGCCCTAATCCACAGTCACTATAGGGGTGTGCATGCAGAACCCACTTCTAGAAGATTACTTCTCTTAAGATAAAAGTTAAATATCTGTAGAAAATGAGCTATCTTTAGCTTACTTTATTAATTATGTTTAATTCACATTAAAAAAACTTATCAAAAATAATATTTAAAATTGATGCAAATAAGCAGAATAATTAAAAATATTAAGAATATAAACAAACATAATAGCAATAATATTATATACTTGTATACAGGGTGATTTTTTTTATTGTAAGTCAGGCTATATCTCAGAAAGTATGTATAAACAATTTTTGTAATCATTTATTTTAGATAGTATATCTTAATTCTATATCTATGTAATATAAAAGCGAAATACTTCTCACTCACTGATCGCAATATTTCAAAATATACACAACGTACGAAATTGAAATTTGGAATAGTAGTTCCTCTAATATTTTAACCGTGCAATAAGAAAAGATTTTTAAAAATTTTACGTTTAAGTGGATTAATTAATAATAATTATTGTGTAGCACGGCAGCACAGGGATTTCGAGCTACTTACAATCTATCTTTTTTATCAGCCGCTTAGATAAGAATTATTGTTCGAGAAGTTTATCGATAAAAATAATCTCACACATGGCACGTACACCAATATTCTTATTATGCAATACTCGTATTATCGATAAAATGCATGCCGTTGATACCCAACTATAAATTCTTAGTTTTATTATAATAATTAATATTATATTATTATATTTATTTTATTAAAAATTAAAATATTAAGTTTTTTTTTTTGGTTCAATTTTCACATAAAATTAATATACGTACAAAGTTTATAATTGTATAATCTATAAAATATATAAAATTTAAATACCACTCATTCACTCATTCATTCACTCATCGCTACTTCTAAAAAACTTCAAAACATACAAACTTGAAATTTAGAACAGTGGTTTCTCTAACGTTTTAGATGTGCAATTAGAAAAAAATGTTGTGTTTAAGTGGGTAAATTATCACGTTCACCACCAATTATTAATGTGCGGCGGGCTATTTATTATTATTAATAATAATATGTTTGCTTAAACCAATATACACACTTAATTTATACAAAAGTTGCCGCGGCGCCCATACAATTTTTTGTACACCGCTGGCTTCTGTGCTCCTGTAACTTCTGAACTGCTTTTTATTTTGACGAAAATTTCACAGATTGTTAGAGATAACAAAAAGGTTTAGAGAGTAGTTTGAACCATGTCTCGATAGGTGGTACTGAACAAACTTTTTAAAAATATTTTTGTTGATTACATGCCATTTAAACTATGAACTACTATCATATGTTATGAATGGTTTGTAACATAGTGTTGTCGCTGTTATCAAATGAATGAATGAATGAATAATTGCTGAGCAAAACTATTCACAGACGAAGCCGAGTAATTTAGCTAGTTTTTTCATAATTTAAGAATGTTTATCCCCCTTCCTTGTTTGTTAAAACTATTAATTTTAGATTTTAAAATAACCTATAATTTAAATTCTTGAACAATACATTTTTATTAGACTTTATATGTAAATTTTAATTTTTGAAATCTGATAAATATTTCCTGAGTAATAGAATTTTAATTTAAGATGTGGCAAAGTGGAGAAGTACTGTAGTATGTCCTCTTTGGCATCTATTATGTGCTATTACATTACTTTTCCACTCTGTTGCACATATATGTAAATGCTTATTACTCGAGAAATACCTATACATAATTTTATTTTTTTTTTATGTATATTTTAAATCATAGGCTGTTATTTCAAAATCGATAATTGATATAATTTAAATAACCAAAAGCTCTCCTCTGAAAGGAGAATAAAACATTTTAAATTATGAAAAATATAGAATTAAGTGTACAAAATACTTTCTGAGATAGGTATTGTCCTGGCTATTAAAAAAAAACACTGTGTATGTATAACAAATATATCTATGTATACAATGAAAGTTGTGTTCAGAATTATGTTGAATTACTAAAGAACTATGTTAGTATTGACGTTATTGAAGTATATGTATTAATGAGGAGAGCTCATAATTGTTAGCAGTTGATTGATTTACAGATAGAATACATGTAAATAATTTAAAATGTCATAATTTACATCTTTTTTTTAGTAGAGGATTTGCGTGTGGTCTTACGTTTTGTTGTAGTAGATGTTGTGGTTTTTGATTTTACTTGTGTTTGATTTAAAGTTCGAGATGAGTGATCCAATTCTTCTTGTACTATCTTAGGTAATAAACGTTTTTCGGCTAACATAGCTATAAAGGTAGATATAAAATTATCATAATTATGATTCCGTCGACAATTATCAATTTTATATTTATGATGTTTTTCATTTTCTTCTAGTAAAATACCTATAAATTGTAAATTAATTTGTAAATACCTAATTATTATCAAATATTATTAATTAAATTACCTTCATTATTTTTAATTTCTTGTTGTATCTCTCTTTTAAGTACTAATAAGTCTGGAGTAGACATAGGACCATTAGTTTTGTTAATATATTCCTTTTTTTTATCAAACAATGGGCTTGTTGGGTGAGTAAATCCTTTGGATCCGCATTTTTCTTTTAAAAATTCATTTTCCATTTTTTTGGGGCTACTATCTTCTGATTCTAGATATATCTGAAAAATTAGAATTATATTATATTTTAATTATAATAATTTATAAGTATATTACAATTAGTAATAAAAAAAAACTACTAATGAACATAAAAAAAATTATTTTAGATATTGAATGAAAACCAATATAGTAAATTGTTATTTTTTAAAATAATTTAATAAAGTTATTTCTCATACATATAGTAAGTTATTCATTTAAAAAATTACAAAATAGATTTATAGATCCTAGATCCATTTAGAATGTTTAAAAAGTTCAGATATTAACCAATATTTAATTGGACAACTGGTTTTATTATATTGGTATATAAAAAACAAATTTCCAATTTAGAACAAAATAAAAATTAAAAAATGATTGCTATTTGTCTATTTAATTTTTTTATAACTATCTAGGTAATATAGATATATTATTCTGTACTTTTTTGTTATATTATAGACTTAAAAAGTCTTCTGGCATTTAATATATATGTTATATTGAAATTTTTTTGGTTAAATATGATACTATGCTATACTAAACGTTTAATTACTTTAAAAACAGTGAAATCAAATAGTTCGGAGAAATAATAAAACATCTTCTTTAGTTTGTAAAATACATTTTTAACTGATACTATTTAGTGTTTAAATAATGTTGAAAAAAATATATACCGACCTTCACTTTATTCAAGTCTTTTGATGTACCAGGGATTGGTGACATTTCTTTTTTAACACATTGATCATTATCAATGTTAATTGTTTTTATTTTTAAGTCATTTTTAAACTTATGTTGTTTCAAGTTTATTTGTACGGTTTCTGAAATAATTAATTTGTTTGTCCTGAGATTATTCAATGTACGAGTAATGGCTAATCGATTATCTGGAACAACTGCCATTAAGTTGAATCGTACATCATTATGCTCACCGAGCCGATCGCTTATTATTTTTTTAAATTTGTCCGTCCAATCTTCATTACTAGCCCATGAACCATGGTTCATAGGAAATGGCTTTAATCCATCTAATTCGTATAAATGACCATTAATGGGCAGAAAACTGACATAATGGTATGCGTCACCCGTAGTAAATTTTGTAGTTGTCTTTTTATTCTTTATATCAGATTTTACATAAAGTCGTTTGGCATGTGAATTGTGTGCCCATGCTACTTCTGGAGTATTTCCAATGGCCCATCCTTTATTTTCCGGATCCATTCCCATAGTGTATCCTTTAATGCGTTGCAGTATCTCACCTATATCTATATCTGGACTATTGAGCAATACCGACAGCAGAGCATGTGTAGCACAACTATTAGTTATCTTTTGTCGAGCAAAAAACATATTATTGATGATATCATTGTCTTTGACATATATGTCTGTCTGGTTTACAATGTTCCTGCGGTAACGTCGTTCTTCAATCCATCGAAATAAAAATATAAAACCATAAATCGGACGTTCCAATTCATTAGTAAGGTCATAAATTTCTTTCAATTCAACTCCATTTACTCCCAAATCTTTTAGAAGCGATGTAAATAATCCTGGATCGCTCTCTAATTCATACCATCCATGTATGAGACTATGTAAATCCGGTGGCATTTTATAAAAATTGTACAGGAATAATTTTAATGAAAAATCTTAATAATTAAAATTAAAAACCATTTAACCATGCGATATTTCAATTTAAGTCGTGGCTTTAATAGAGTAATATAAAATTATTACAAAAAATAAACAATTTTGCATTCAAACTGCTTATCACACAGTTTTTATTTTCCTTGTATACATGACTGTTTTGTACGCGTCGTTTTTCTTTATTCCATGCACTGATGCGGACTAGGCGCTCTTGGCGACCGTTACATTTTTAATTTTGTTGGGAATATTAAAATTGCGGAAGCACAGATATGATACCTACATATTGTATTTTGAGGTTATACCACAGAATAGATATAATACCACATCCCGGACACTCTTTAAAATTAACATTGTTATGTATACTTATCAAACAGAAACGTAACGACCATAGGCCATTTAGCAATAAGTGTGACCACATACTCATTGTTGTATATTGTTCCATCCACGCCCTCCCCCCCCACAGTCAATCGGGATGTCACCGACGCACTGTTGTCGTCGTGTTCTCTCTTTCGTTCCGCAACTGTTATCATAACGATTAACGTATTACGTATTGATAACGATTGCTAAATGGTAATTACAACGTAAAAATAATTTTTACATAGCTAATTACAAACACCATCAAAACATTTTTAAAAGACTTTTGAACAAGCCATTTAATTTTTAGTTTACTATAGGTATTTCATGATATTCTGTGTAGGTACATGACTATTATATTTTTATATATGTATGTATAATAATATTGAACAAGATAATTAATATTATAAAAACATTTTATTAATATCCATTAAAAAGTTTTAAAAAGGTATACCTACCGAACTTCTCTCAGAATCGTTTTATCAATTACAATGCATTACAAAAAATGTAATATATCCACCAGCAATATCCCATACGATAAGCGAAGTAGGTACAGATATACCCGACGAGCGAAATACTTCCACTCTCTACTGATAGGATTTTTTTAAAATATAACTTTTTGTCCACTATTTATTACACTACGTATTACAGAATTTATCTATATAAGCTATACTATTTTATATTTATATATGTACTATATATTATATATGATTGTCTATCTAGTTATTTGTAGTTTGTACTATAGCTATTTGTAATTTATTCTACCTGCCTATTAAAGTACAGCTCTAGCGCATGTTCTATAGCGATTTTGTACTTATGAAATTGTTGTTTTTCTAGACATATGTTGTTTAAAATAAAAAGACGGGAACATAATATGATGAAGCATGAAGTTTCGCTCAGAATTGTCATTTTATATTAACCATCGGTATCCTACTCAACAGTTAAAGTAGGTACCTACTTCCACCCCTACTGACCTGACTTTTTTTTTATAGGTAATGATTTTAAAATGCGAAAATTGTTTAACGAATTCCTTTCTAATAAAGAAATTTCCAAATTATATATTGCCTCAAGAAATAAAAATTTCTCAATACCCACTTAACTGGAAAACAGATAAGTTAGCTTGTTATCCAAATTCGTAGAGACCGCCAATAATGTCACAAAACCTAGTTTTGAAAGTTCTAATTTGATAGCTAAATACTCGAAACCATTTTTTGATAGCGAGTTATTAAAAATGTTTATGTTAAAAGCTGCTCCCAATTTATTTCAAATTTTCAACAATAAAGAACATTTTTTTCAATTTTATTATCTTTTTATCTTAGATAATATATATTGTTTAAAAAAATAGTTATTAGCACAGGTGAAAAAGTCATTAAATTGTATCTAATTTCGGCGCATTAATAAAATCTTATTTTGGTTAACTGTTAACCCATTCTTTATTTTGAAGAATAATATATAGTTAACAAACCCAATTCTAATGCTTCTTTTTAGTAGAAACATAATTTATGGAATAAAATTTAAATTTTCAACATTTAATCAAATCAATGTTATTATGGTTACTTTAAACCAAAAAGTAATCTATGTTTTAAACCGTGGTTGGTATATAGTTATCACGGTCTATAAATATGTATTATCACAGATTATATGAATATAATAATCATATAATCTGTGGTATTATAGTTCTTGGTTATCATTTGTTTTATAATGGAAAAATAAATATTTCACTAAATATTTTCTTCCAAAAAATTTTGTTTATTATTTTCTAGAAAGCGGTTATTTTACCCATTCGTTTGTGAGGTTAATGGTTATAACTTCATATCTATTATAATAAACCACATCCATGTAAAATATTTTGTTTATATTTTTTTGTGTTTAAAATCATTTTTGTCCATTTGTTGACATTATTATAAATTTCCTAATGTTTGTTTCCATATTATTGTGTTAATATTATTATTATTTTTGAAGGTAAGAATCATTATAATAGTTATCCTAACGCCTAAGTCTATTTTTTAGTTTATGTTGGATATTTTCAAATAAGTATAGGTAGCTAGCATAAAATCCGATATAATTGATGGCAATTGTGTCGGATCATTGTTATAAAATATTTAATATTATATGTATATGATTATTTGTTCTATAAAAAAATTGTATTAGATTTGTTGTAATTCTCTCAAAATCCTACATTTTACTAATGCATTTCTTCAGAATTTAAGATAGTAGGTCCTCTCGATGCATTATACTGTGCTCTTGTTTGTCCTATTCTTGAACATAGTATGGTGTTATGGGACCTATCCACCACCTCTGTCAGTCTCTCAATTAAACATGTTCAGAAATAGTTTCTCAGATATGTTAATACATAAAATTCCTTACTCTCCGCATGACTACACTCCTATGCGTCTCCTCTCTCTCAACACTATCAAACTGTAGGCAAGTAGCTAATTTAGCCATTACTTTCAACATCCTTTAACAAAATCGATTGTGCTTCCATCTTGTCCTTAACTTACTTCTGCATTCCGTCAAGATACACTCATTCCACTATCCTCTTCTCTATTCCATATTTCTCTTTCAATTATAACTCAAACTCTCATATTCTTCGCCCAATGTGATACGCCAATGAAGACCCCACTCTTTGTTTTTAATGGAAAAATAGTTAATAAATAAATGTAAATAGTGTTGATAAGTAAAATGAAGCTAGGTTTCTAACCTGCATATTTGTAAAAAGTTAAATTTTGTAAATGAGTAGTATTAATAATTAATTGTAACTGTTTATTTTTTGGGCTTGTCCCTTGTTAAGTATATACCTATATAAATGAATAAATAATATTAAGATTTGTGACTATTGTTTGTAAACACATATCATAAATACTATTTAATTTTTTTTTTTTAGTCTAGGAAAATTTTTATTATAGGCTAATATAACCTAATCATAGTCACCATTGTGTAAATATTTCTTCTTACATCATTTTAAAACTGTTTTTTTCTTTGGAATGCACAAACATTTAATATGCCCTAATTGATGAACAAACAAATAAATCAATAATTAGAAAGAAAATAGTACATTATTTTAAACCATATACTTAAAGATTGAAACAAGTTTACATTTTAACGGTTTCGGTTTTTTGGTTTTTTGAAAGTTAGTCTATGAGCAAAAAATAAATAAAATGTGATATCATAATATGTGAATATTGTAGATAAATTATAATTAATAAGCACAGATCTTACTACTTCAGATTAATATTAATTAAATTGTATTTATGAAAACCAATGATTCAAGATAGGTTAAATCCTCATGCAGATTAGATATTTGTTATTTTTAAATGGGTGTATAGGTGATAACTGTTGTTAACCATTATTAAGTAATTAATTTAAAGTATAAATAATCTGTAGTTTTTTTTTAACGCTGTGTTTAGATACACAGACGCTTGTGTAGATAATGCATACACGGACTAACCATGTAAACATTTCCTACCTGGTCGTTTAGTGCATATGCGCCTGGACTTGTAAATTTGTTCAAATACATATTTTTATATTTTAATTTTTAATTTATATATTTATTTAAAAAAAAAGGAAATCATAATTTATCCAATCACATTAATGTTTAGACAAATACAAAATAAAATTAAAAATCCATATCTTACATAATGCAGAATAAACGTTTACAAATTTAAACAATTAATTTTCTAATTTAAAATTGAACTACATTAATTTATCATTGCTAGACATATTTTTGATTGAACAGCCTATAACTAGTGCATGCACATATACAGAATATTTTAAATTATAATACATAATTTTTATGGCAACTTTCATATGGAGTAGAGAGATATGGTTGATACCATTGATTATATACCTATATATAATATTAATAAATAAACATTTGTAAATTATAAGCTCTTGTTTGGTATCAATTTTGAGGTTCTAGGGTAACATGGGTGAGGTACATGAAGTTAGCCCACCCCTACATATTTTTAAGTTTTATAGAAAACTCGTGTATTTGCAAATAACTTGCAAAATATTGGTGAAGGTTTAGTAATATAAGATATCTTAATATTGGTGTGCCAATTTCACAGACATATACAATTGTAGTAGTTTTTCAAGAAGGATATTTATATTTCTATGCTCTATTTAGTTTAAGTGTACTCAGTTAATAGACAAAAACTGATCAAGTTCATGCATGTGAATCTTGTAAATATTCTAGATGACGAGAGCTGATATTGACCGTTGCAATACAAAATTTATACAAAATTAACTGTATTATCACATTATTTCACAACACCAAATGTGCATATATATATTTGCACAGTCTAGTATTCTTTCTTTTTATTTTATTTTATTTTATTTTAAAATATACCTACTTAAATATGACTTTTAATATTTATAAATATTAATTTGTTGTACCTATTTATCTATTATAAATATGACTATTTTTAATATTAATTTTTACGTGAAACTTATAATTTTTATAAGTATCATCTATGTATTAAAAATATGACTTTTTATAATTATGAGTACTTATATGGCACAGATACATGTATATATATTTCAGTAAAATGTACAAATAAATTAGTAAGCGGACAATATTGATAGAGTAGACTATGTGTTATGAAATCAAATTTTGTGTTATTATAATCATCTGTATACACAACACCAACTACCAACTGACCTCGACGAGTAACGGTGGTTGTTGAGCATATAGCAACGAGTTCTCAGCAGAGGGTTCTGACAACATTGGTGGCTCAGTATGTTTGCTCGATTTATATATACTTGAACTGTATAGAGTATAATATTGTGTAAATTTACTATTTAATCTGTTTAACTGTAATTTTATATTATTTTTTATTTAGAATTTAATAAAGAAATTATTTTATTTGGGTTATTTAAAAACAAAATTGTTTTATGCTTTTAGAGGAATTATTATAAGACAAAAAATGTCGAAAGAAGTCGTAACTGGTGAAGACTCAAAACATGTGTTTATAAAAAATGGTGCTGATTTATTGACCTTAAAACAAGTTGTATCTAGAAAATTCAAGAAAAACGATGGTGAAAAACAAAAAGATGAAAAATCTAATCAAACAAATGAAGATCACATTGAAAATGATGGTATACATTTTGATATTGATAAGTCATCATTAGAACCAAATGTAGAAACGGATAGTGATACAAATCATAGTATTAATATAAGTTCAATTTATACACACGATGATCAAGAACCAGAAGACTTTGATGTTTCTAATAAAGTTGATGTAATCAATGGAATCAATGGAGAAAAGGATGCTCAAGTATGTTATACCAATTCAAAAAATATTTAAAACACTGTTTTCGAATTTGTTAATGCTTTCTTGAATTAATATACTACATCCAAATTTTAGTTTTGTACTGATATTTTGGAAATTTTGCAGACATTTTATCTGTAGAATACATGGCCCATGTCCAATCGTCGTAAATAACAGTGTAATCCTCAATGGTTCTAAAACATTAGTACACAACTTAAAAATAAAATTTAAAAGAGAACACTATATATTTAATAAATTCCCTATGTTTTTAATATTATACATTTTTGTTATTGAAAAATCAAATTAACAATACACATTCTGGTGGAGAATAACCGAACCTTCCTATTCGGGATCGATTTTATGTTTACATTGAGAATTTCTATTACAAATTTAACATAAACTAATAATGTTTTTTGTATATTGATTTTTAATATTATTCCCCTTATATTGCACTTCGTGACTACAGAAACATTTTACGTATGTAAATATACTTATATAGTTAAAAGGAAAAAAGCAATATATAATAACAATTTTTTAAATAGTTGTTGCTTAATAAATATTTGAAAATAAAAACCCATGTTGAATTTTAATAAAACTCAAAAAGAAAATTTTTGTTATTAAAGCATTTATATCTACTTATTTGATAATAGATTCATTCTAATAACATAAATTAATTTTACATTTAAATAAGAACAAAATAGAATAAAATTATTAACCAATTTTTATAACATGATATATTTTGGTATAAATCTGCTTTACCAGCTACCCTATTTGCTATTTGTTTTTTGTGTTTGACATAATTTAATACTCTAATGCACTTATTTCAAAACTGCAATTATTAGAAAGAATTGGCCGTTTTTCTTCTTTTAATTAGTGTATTCGACATATTTTCATATAGGTACTGTATGCTATATGACTTAAAATTTAAATTTAAAAAATTTCTTTCGGAACGTATACCTATATATTTTACATATTTTAACAAGTTAAGCGCCTTAATAAAGTCAGAATTTATTAGTCAGACTTTGTTTCAAAGTTCACCTACTTACCATTTATGTTGGGCTGAGGTCCAATGTTTCTTTGCCTTTTGAAGAAAACAGTATTATGCATAAAGTATTTACATATTATCTTCTTCTTCTCCTTCGCCTTCTCTCCCAACTATTTGGGGTCAGCTACCCTGGTCCTACACTTCCATTTAACTCTATCTCCTGCATCTTCTTCACTTACTCCCACCTTCCTCATATCACTCGCCATCACATCCCCCCATCTCTTTTTCGGACTTCCTCTCCCCCTCTTACCAACAACATGCATTTCCCTTACTAATCTTACTGCCTCAGTCTCTTCCCTCCTTAATACATGCCCGAGTCATCTTAACCTATTCTCTCTCATTTTGTCTACTATCGAAGCTACCCCTATACTACCTCTGGTATACTCATTCCTTATTTTATCCTCTCTAGTAACTCCACTCATTCACCTTAACATTCTAATCTCAGCGACACTCATTCTCTGTCCTATCTTTCTATCTACTGCCAAACATTCTGTTCCATACATCATTGCAGGTCTCACCACCACCTTATAAAATTTACCTTTTAAACTAATAGGAATTCTTTTATCACACAGAATACCTGACGCTTCTCACCACTTCGCTATAACATATTATATTATAGTAAATAAAGCCATTATTGGTATTATTAATTAACTATTAAGTAATAACTTATATCTGTTATAAATGTGTACTTAATAAATATATAGCCAGTATAAGTAATATATACTGCAAGTATATCAGTCTCGAATTGGTTCAGTGGGGAATCTCAGCATCATAGTGTACAGAAACGCTTTGGTGTTAATTTGTTTTACTAATTATGGGAAAAGTGATTTAGACATAAAATTTTTTTAAATATTTTATTATAATTATTATCAGAATTTTCGTAGTCAATATATACCTATATTTTTTTTTCTTTTGTATTGTCTTTTTTTGTACCAAATTATTTTTACTGTTAATTAGATTGGATAAATCAATAATTAACAACAAATTTTATTTCAGAAATATGTATTATTAAAGATATAATCATATAATAAAAGGTAAAAATTAGCATTTTAATAGTTATTTATTATACATTAAATGTTTATTGAAAGTCTTATAATGT
Source organism: Pemphigus obesinymphae (assembly GCA_025469235.1). Lineage (NCBI taxonomy): Eukaryota > Metazoa > Arthropoda > Insecta > Hemiptera > Aphididae > Pemphigus > Pemphigus obesinymphae. The sequence continues at coordinate 28,772 of JAIPRL010001378.1, read as the reverse complement.
TACCTGTATAAACTAATTAAAACTAGTGTAATTTATGACTAATAAGGTTTATTTAAAAGACAATATATTCTAGTAGGCATTTATTCTGATGTTACTGTAGGTATATTATCAATGTATTTATCTTCATAATTTGTTTTTCTAACATTAATTTTAGATTAAAAATGTTAATTTAACAAAAAACTAATAGAAATACTTAAGAGAACACTAAATATCTGCGATTTTTAAAGGGTTCTATATACGCAATTTATAAAAAATTTAGAAAAATAAAAATCTAATAATTTAGAAATATTTTAGTCAATTTTAAAATTAATCTAAAAATCTCCTGTATTATACTATACGTACAATAATAATTGTATAATATTAAGTTCTTTTTAATGTCGTGTAATCATAATATTTTTATTTAACAGGCATATAAGCTAGACAAAATTGTGGAACTTTGGAAAGTCTGATTTGAATTTTTCGGCCTATCTATTAGGGACAGTTTGGAGACATTTTTCTTTAACATTAAATACTGAAATATGATCAATGTTTGTAAAACATAGTTTTTCATGATCTTATTGATCTAAATCCACATCACTAAATTTTTTTTTTTAAATCACCTTAATTGGTTTTTAGTAGACAAATTTATGAATTAAAATCTTTTTTTTAAAATAAAATAGATGTTCCAAAGTCTCACAATTTTGTTTTGCTTTTAGGATTAATTTTACGTCAGTGTTGGGTTGTATGACGTCCTTTTAATTATATGTACCACAGTTTAACAAGAAGAAGAATACAATAAAAAAAAAAAATTTTTGGTCTAAATTATGTAAATAAACTCATGATTAGGTTGGATCAAGACTATAAACCAACCATTTTTGTATTTGCCTTGAAACTATTTTATAGTACATTTATTTGATAAGTTGAAAGTTTTTAATAATAAAAAATGGTAACTTTTTTCAGGTGAATACAATCAAATGTTTAGATATTCCGTATTGTTCAAACGATTCTGTGGATGTTACTAAATATTTACAAGATTTGGATAATGAAAATGCACAATCAGAAATCATTCAGCCTTCTTCATCTACTTATGATATATTATCAAGGGAGCCATTACATTCCAACAATGAATTTGAAACAATGATGGAGGATTATATTTTACCACTGGAAAAAGAAGAGATTAATTTGAGAAAACGAAAAAGTGTAGATCCGTTGAAACAAGAATATTATTCTGGTAAAGTACTTAAGCTATGGAATATCTTGAAATATCCTTTTCAAACAACAACTGTAGGTAGTTCTATTGACGAAGCAATTATTTCTAAAGTCGAGGATATAAATGATGAAGATGAGAAATCTATATTACCTGAGATGGCAGTAAATGAAAATCATGGTAATAATTTGGGAGTTACTGCTATAAATCCATCATATGGTACTGAGACAAATTCAAAAATTGAGGATACTTCTGAAATGATTAAAAATAAGAAATATTGTAGTATAATGTAAGAATGCAAATTCCAATAATAGGTTGAATATTTCAGCTTGATTGACTTCCTTAAAATGTTAAATATATATTTAATATATGAAAACTAATTACATTAATTTGTTTTTTTTTTTATATATACATAAGTAATCACTTTTATCTACTACATAGAATTCACAGTAAACATTTAAATTGTGCAAGACTATTTTAATTTAATAGTTATTGCAGATATATTTTATAAGTACATTTTCAATTGTAACTTTCATACATTATTTAATATATATGTCAACCAAATGGTCTATTTTATATATATATAATAACTAAAGACCGGATTTTGCATAAAATGCATGATGCTATTTTCTACATTAAATACATGCAGTCATTGAGTTTTCGTAAATCATTACTTGAACAATAAAAAAAAAAAACAACATTTTATAATGCATATTTTTACACATTTTGGGCATTAGTGCATATTTTTGATTGAAATGTATTTTTCTGCATATTATGAATATACAATTTTATTTAATCGCTAAAAATTAAAAAAATATGTATTCGTAAACATTAGAACTTTTTGTGTACCTATTATGTTTGATTTATATTATTTTTGTGTTTTTATTTTTATCATTAATTTTATAGATACTTAATTTAAAAAGTGTTATATTTATATTATACCTTATTTTTATCTTTTTAAGTGCATGAAAATCCGGTCTTTATATTTAATCTTTATTTGCTTATTTTTTTTATTATGTCTTCTAAAATATTCTAAAACAATAAAGTATGAATAATTTTTAATAATATTTTATTTGAGTAATCATTTCTATTATTTGATTATAAACAAGTTTTTGAATAATGAAATATAATATAAAAATATGTATATTATTTAGTTTATTATATTATTATTTAATGGCGCAATTCATTTTGTAGTGGGAATGTTAAATAAAAATTAATTTTTCAAGATAAAGGTAAAGAATTGTTGATATATAATATAAGTAATTATTTTTGTTTGAAAATGTACATACCTTAATAATTTTACTATAATTATAGTACTATCAATATTCAAATAACCATTCATTTTCATTAACTTTTTAATTTAATTATTTAAATATTTATTGGTTTAATAATTTGATATATCTATGGTTGGTTTAATTATTTAAACAATTTTATAATTATTAATTTATGATATTGTAATACACATTTTTGTAAATAAGTTTTTGATGTACCTATTGAAAATGGGCCTTATAAATAATTAGAGTGAAATATTATCTTTTTCATTAATGTTTTATATAGAGGTGGAGGTTAAAATTTTAATTTTAGATTTTAAGTTGAATGAGAGATTTATTAGTTTTATTTTAAAATTAAAAATTAATTTTATTAGTATGTATTTACATTGGATGTTATTTGATTGTTCATTCAAATCTTTTTCTGTTTCAAATTAAGTTATTATAAATAAATGTTTAAAATTTACATCCAATTGACCACACTATTTGTTATATTATTCTTTTTTTTAGTTTTAGATTTCTAAAAGTAAGTTTAGGCACCTAATATTTTTGTCCATCTGTTCGTAGTTACTAGTACATAGTTACAAGTTTGTTGATTTGGTTACAAAAATATAGTAGAAACTAGATATTATTGATATTATTTTTTTTTTTAGACTTTACGAGCTATTTAGACTGGGGTTGTTACAAAGGGAGATGGTGAATATTTTAAGTGGGTTGGAAGGAGTAGGTTGTTTCTATGATGATATGGTGATTTCGGGGAAAAATGATAAGGAAGTTATTGATAGATTGCATAGGGTTCTTGAAAGGTTTGAGGACACCGGGTTAACAGTTAAAAATAAATGTAAGTTTTTGCAAGATAATGTTACTTTTTTGGGATATCTTTTTTATAAAGATGGCTTGCATATCCCTGAAGATAGAATTAAAGCAATTGTTCAAGTGAAAATTCCAAAGAATGTACATCAGTTAAAAGCCTTTTTAGGTGTAGTTAACTACTATGTCAAATTTTTAAAAATATGTCTACTATTGCAAGCTCTTTGTATGCATTAATGAAGAATAATGTTAAATTTAGTTGGGGCAAGGAGCAAAATGTAGCTTTGATACTATTAAAAGCAATTTACTATCTAAAACTATTCTGATAGTATATATTTGCTATTTGGCGAAGGAGAAGACAATAAATTCCCTATTATTAAATCATAGAATTTTTAATTTTAAAATAAGAAATGGGGTTCCAGCAAACACACAAGTATTTAGTATACCCATCACAACCTTACTGTTTGGCCAAATACTAAATAGCTCACGCATTAGTATACACCTTGGTTCTGTGTTAGTAGTATATTAGTGATATTAGTGATAACTGATACACTAAGGCTGGGAATTAATGAGTTAATAGTTATAATTAAATGTCAGGTACTTTTTATTCAAATTAACTTTTAATTTTATAAGTTACTTATTAAACTTAATTGTTAACTACGTTAATACTATTCAAAATGATCTAAATTTTGTCCCAAGAACAATGCAAATTTTCTTATTAAGGTGTATCTTATTAGCATAAGCCATTGTACTGGTGCATATGTAATGTACAAACAATTATATATAAACAAATAAATATCTTCTTTTCTTAATTTTCTGATTATTATAAAATAACATATCATGGGATTTTATTGAGAAAGTGAGGAACGATATTTTTTATCTTTTATATCATTTATCACAAAATTTTTCAAAAATATACACATCTTTATCCAGTATGAAATAATCTTCTTGTTTATTTAATAATTAATATGTTATTTTTAAGAAATAATTGATTTTATGAAATATTAAATTCTTTTTATTGTCATAAAACTATCCAAACCCATTAAAAATCTTATTGAATATTGAAATAAAATTAAATTAAAAAAAAAATACTGTACAAACACATAGAGTTTAACACATATTAAACATTTTTTTGGAGGGGCTTGAGTAAATTCTGGGTAGGCTATAGCTCCTTTAGCCCTCCCCCCCCCCTATGCTACGCCTATAGACGTATATACAACTTTTATAACTATTTATATAACGTATATATATATTTTATATACTTACCTAGTGTTTTATTTTTTCGTTGTGATTTATTTAAATCCAACTTGTTATTTGTAATTGTCCGTCCGATACCACTGGATTGACGGCCCCTCATGAGGTTTTGTTTTTTGTTTTTATATATAGGTATATGTTAGTCACGGAGTGATGTATACTCTCGTCGATCCTATAGATATACATTTTATTCGGTTTTAATTTATTCTGTTGGAGTTTAACGCCAGACGAGCTTTCTCCACAAATAAATTTAATAAAATATACCATTTCCCTTCAAAAAACCACAGTTCTTTTCATTTATTTTATCTTTTCAAAATTATTCATCCTTTCACACATAAAAATCCACTGTGCTCCGATCGCAAGGTCTCGGCTCGTGGTTGGCGACCTTTCCGTACTACACGGGTCCATCACATAACGCTCGCTAAAAGGGCCCAAGAAATTTGCGAGACGTTACAGAACGTTAAATGAACGAAGTAAAATCGTTCATGTTCGTTAAGAAATGGAACGCGTTCTTTCCAAACACTGAGTATACCTGTATGTAGTCGAGCAGGAGTTTTGAATAAAGAGCATTTTCGATAGGAAATTGGTTAATAATAGTAAGTATAATAATAAAATTATTTTTTTAAGGGGGTTGGGATGGTATTTTTGTTGGGTGAGCTAGAATTACGGATTAAGATGTAAAGGATGCAGATCGATGGCTTATTGCATGACAAAATTTTAGATTTTAAATCTAATTCGTAGCGCTTAGAAGGAACGATGGAAAGTTTTTTTACTACCTACTACAGTGCTATTATTAGTATTATTATTACTATTAATAATATACATTTTGTTATAAAACACCGGAACCATAAGAAAAGTGAATTTTAATGTGGGGGGGGGCTGTAGAAACGTTTCTCCAGCCTCCCTCATCTTAAAAAATCACATTTCTTGAATTTTTTTTTGAGCGAATATTTTGTACGTAATTTGTATGAATTTGTATGCCCAATCCCGGAATCTGTACGACATCCAAAACACGAGAAAAGTTAATTTTAGTGTGGGAGGGGTTATAGAATCATTTCCTCCCCACCATCGTAAAAAATCACAATTCTTGAATTTATATATATCATATTACCAAATTACTATGAATCTTATTACTAAATATAAGACGACATATTGAAAATATATACATATTTATGTTAATATATAATTCGACATCATATTCTTATATTAAGAATAATAATTAGGTATATGGTTTTTAAAAAACTTGTTTTGGATCTGTAAATCACAAAAAATGTAGGTAGTACTAGGTAAGAACGTATATATATAAAAAAAAATCAATATATTTAAATATAGTTTTTTTTTTTTTAGAATTTCTATCCAAAATAAATTAAAAAGACTGGTAATATTAAATTAGTAATATAAGTTAATTGTTCTATATACTTATATTGTGTAAAATAAAAAATTCCAAAATCCAATTGGGTGGGGGGGGGGGAATTTACGTTGACTGATAGCGACAGTTTTCAGATGTTCGACAATATGCTTGTTGTATATATTCAAGCTTCCATTCAGCTGTTGTTTTATACTTTTCCAGGCTGGCGCACTTCGAGGAGAAGTTGGTTGCGCAGCTTCAAACTTGTATTCTTACATGCAAAATTTTTCCAACCTTTAACGTGTGACACGAGCCAGTCGACGGTGGTCGATATGAACTACGTGGGTTGTGCGTGGAATTTTAAATAATAAATAATGAACAAATACGTATAAAATGCGTACCATTGTACCTTTTGTTAGAAAAAATTAACCATAGCCATCAAAGTACCTATTATACTTTATACACGGTATTGCTAATTTTTATGAAAATATATTGATAGGTATATATTGTAGTATTCCAAATATTTTTTAAATATTTTTTTTCGAAAGTATTTAATTTTACAAGTATTCTAAATACAGTACCTACTCCGAATACTTTTTTTTAAGGTTCGATGGCATTATTTTAAAAATAATTTCATTATTTTTCCGCCAGTGTAATTAATTCATATTTATATTTATTGTTTATAAATATATCTGAGCGGTTATACTTGGAGATATAATATAATATATTGTATATATAATAAATTGTACTCGGGACTATAGAGACGTGGCTATAAACCAAGGCCGCCACCGCGATATGAAATGTAATGCAATTTACGGAGTGTTGGTTCTGTTCACGGTTAGGTGTAGCGTTCTCTTAACATTTAGAAAAAATAAAAATTTAAACCGTTTGATATTAACATTTAAATAGCCGTTTATACGATTTGCAAACACATTTGTTTATTTTAGTCCGTATTATCACGTTAAGACTACCGCACAGACCATAGATAATATATATACATCCATGATTGTAGTTACTACACATAATGGATATTATGTTAATAATTACCTGTCAGATTTTAATAATTAAGTGGATGTCGGCGAAAATCTAAATCTAATGGAAAACACATGCATGCATTTCAAATGCTATGCATTGTAGAATTATCGTAGAATAACTATTTTGGTACCAAAAGTAAGGTCAAAATTTAAACTATAATTGTACACCAGATTTTTTAATTTTATTTGAAATTTAATTTAATATATAGTTTTAAAATCAAATTTTTATCTTTTTCAATAGTTTATAGAAAATGGTAGAATTAATTAATCCCAAAAGGCTGGTGTATGATCATGGCTTATGTTTTCATCTTTTCTATTAGTATCAAAATTGTTAACATACAACAAATTATACAATGTTTACTATTGAAAATACGGAAACATGTTTTTTAAAAAAATATCGTAATTACACAATAAAAAGTAAAACTAGTATGGGCTATTTTCAGATTATTTTGAAAATATATTTAAATTATTTTAATTTGTTAGATTTTTATATTCCCATAATTTTTTTAAAAATTGCCTATACATAACCCCTTAAAAATGACCCTGCTGACATCCTTTTAACATACACCACTAGAGTGCGATCCATGTGCAAATACAATGTTTCTGAAATTTAGCCGCTAATATGAGTATACTTTACATGATAGCGCTAGTATCATGATATAAATTCCGGATTTTTACGGTCCGGGACTTTACGGTTTCTGTATTTCAACATTCCGGGAGATTAATGTCCGGGAGTTTATGGTTGGTACATTTTTATTTTCCGGACGTTTACGATCCGTGGCTTTATGGTCAGAGCATTTCTACTTTCCAGGAGATTATGGTCCGGGAGTTTACGTTGTTGAATTTTCCATAAAATTACGGTCCGTGATATTACAGTCCGAATATTTATATTCCGGAATATTACGGTCCATGCGATTATTTTCCGGTCTTTTACATGCGTCCAAACATACCAACCTACCAAATGGCTAGTATCTTTCAATCTCACATCACACTATGATAACCAGCTATATAAAATATACCCATTATCAACTAAAAAAAGTGAATTTATATATTTCATATTCACATTAAACAATAACTTTCTTTTATTGTCGATACTGTCAATATTAATTTTGGATTTTAAGCAGAATTAGAGATTTTCTACAGAGCGGACCTTAGGGTGGAGCAAGGTCTGGCAGGAAAATAAGGAAATTAAATTTGAAGGAAAATAGGAGAAAATAAACAAAAAAAAAAGCAGTGGGTCTCACTATTTTTGCCGTACAGTAAATTTTCTACAATTTTCAGAGGTCCTTGTAAGTGCAAGGGGAGGGGAGGCTTGGTGCAGGGCAAATGCGATGTCAAGAACGTCTTACAAAAGCGCGAAGCTCGGGGCAGGGGTCTGCCTAAAGCTGGTTCTGGATTTCTAATCATTACGTCATGTGAACCCAATCTTCCGGTAGAAAATATGATCAGGATGGTACTATGAATAGATAATTTATTTTTCGATAACCGTAGATTGGTAAACTATCGAATAAAATAAAATAAATAGTTTAAAATGTCCATTTATGCTTAATTCCGAAAATAATGGTTCTATGAACTTGAAATGTTCACAGATTACCTATGTATGTATTTTATACATTATGTACTTATTATCTTATATTTTTGGACATTTTTTTTAGTAAATCTTTACAATATACATCTATGCTAAAAATCATTTTATCGAAAGAAATATTTTATCATTGTTTTAAAATTCAATACATTTATTAATATATATATATATATATATCTTTAATAGTATACTATCCGACAACTAAAATTCCACTCTCTTATACTTTTATTTAATTTCCTAGCCGATTTTCGCAACCTCTCGCCACGTATTCCTTTACCATTTTCAAACAATTTACTATTATTTGGTCGTTTTAAGATTTTTAAGCGTTTCGGTCCTTCGTGTTTTCATCTTTTCTCCGAGCTTTCAATGATAGGAATAAAAATCTTATTTTCCAACTCACTGACCTTCCGTTATCACTGGATGTTTTCATGCGCCGTCGTATTATTGTTCCGGATTTCCGCGAAATCGGCTCTAACGACCTTACTTAATATTTTTTGACGGCGCGAACATTGGATTCGTGTAACCTGGACGTTTTAACGCCCAATTGAACGAAAAAATTTACCTATATATTATTATCTTTCGATATACCTACGGTGTCATCCGTTATCTGAATAGTTTAAATACGAGAATTTTCAACCGCTAAATCATATCATTTATGTAGCATAGATTTAGGGAAAATGATAAATTCATCAAACGTTCGATACGTGTATGCGCGCCGATCCGAATCTCACTCTACCGATCCCATTCTTTTGCACTTTTTTTGTGTTATCCAAATACGAAATCGTAAAACATTTTCTTATCATTATAACTTTTATTATTTAATATTTACTATCATTTTTTTTTTCGGTTTGAATATAATTTTGTAGGTACTTATTTTATAGATCTGAATATTTAATCAAATTATAAGTTATATAATACCCTGTGATGAGTCCGTATTTAAGAATTTGAATCTAAGTCATTGATTCACAGGATGGGAAGGTCTATACCACAGTTTTTATATCTCATAATAATGACTTTTAAATCGTTGGACTTCTGTAGTATCTTTTACAATTTTAAAATAATGAACCATTCGGGTGAACTTTTATCATAGGTATAACGATGTTTAATCAAACTTTAGAATATTATATCGACCTGACGATAATAGTTATATAAATATTTGAGAACGAAAAGTCTAAATAACTTAATATGACATGCAGAGTTGGTACCTACTATATTTTATTATACATTTATATTTTTACACCCATATTATATTTAACGGTAAATGTATTTCAAATCGTCGGACTTTCGTGATGTTTCTTAATATTTTGATTGAATTTATAGTGATATTGTGTAATACCTGTCGCACTCAATATCCGAGAATAGTAAGTTCGATAAATTTTCGGATTACATACTTTATCAACCTATACATCGGAAACACTTTAAGGATAAACAAGACTATATTCTAAAAAGCGTACACCAGTTTCTGCCGTAGGTAGAATATTTTAAAAATAAATTAATTAAAAATATTTTTTTCAATAAAATACGTGAACTGAGTTATACTAATTGCACTCATAATTTCATACTCAAACTGAATTGCCAATTCAAATTTTTAGACTGAAAATGTGTTGAACTTACAAGTAGCCTCATTTAAAATGAGTTACACTTACAAAGAGTTACACCCGATAAATGTTGTACTCAAGCTAGTAATATTATAAAATAATATTATAATATTACGTTTAGGCTTTTATTTCCACCGTAAAAGAAGAATTAACATTTTCACTGTAAAAAATATTATTTATTATAATTCGTTTATGTTTTTACAGGATTAAGTCTCGATCTTGCCCTTATCGGCATGATAGGTATGTATTGTTTATTAGGAAACTATCTATCGTGTACTGCTATGTTTTTAATTCATAAATATAATATATGCCCTAGGGGATTTATTTATTATTTTATAATTATTGCCCCTCATCGATGTATAATATCATATTTTTTTTTTTTATAAACGTTCAGACGTACAAGGAGTTTATTATATGATTCTGAAAAAAATATGCATATGTATAGAAAAAACCAGTCAGTAGAATTATTTTGCGTATCAATACTAAATTAATTAAGTAATATTATTAAATTATTAATTAGTAAAATATTATAACGATCTCCTTGCCTATAATGAAAATAGAATAGAAATAGTGAAAAATTGTACCTATATATAAATTAAAAATAATTCTGGCTGTTTATTGTTATATTATTGCTTATTACTCACAACGTATAACAAATAAAAATTTCGAGTTTGTTTATCATAAAAGAGTTCATTTTAGTTATTACCCACAGTACCGTTATTCGTTTTATCTAAAGAAATGATTTATCATTGCTTTCAAATTCAGAACATTCACCACCAGTATCCTACTCAACGAACGAAGTGCATTCACCTCCTACTGACCGGATTTAATTTTATTGTGCTTATATGTTTTTAGGTAGCCAATACCTAGGGCCACCAAAATCGTAACGACGCGTGAAGACCCTGATAATTGCCTAATTCGACATATTATTTTCATTTTATTTAGGTAGCGGCTGCATATACTGCATACACTCTGCACGCGCCTATACCTATATATTGAAAAAAACATTTTGTTTCCTTCCAAAAATGAACTCGTTTTCTTCTGAAAAATAAAAAGTTTTCAAGAAAATATCTATGTAAGACCAATATATTTACTAGGTACCATAATGGCTAATATATTTTTTAATTTATTATTCCATTATGTTTATTTATAAAAAAAATAATATGTTGAATGAAAAATTTTCTGGTTAAAAAAAATGTTTAAGCATTTACACTTTTCCCCCCCTGTATTCACTGTACACTGGCATATTTTCAAGTTTACCCATAATTGAGATTCACTGCTAATTTCGAAAAACCAGCTGCTACTGAATTATGAATTAACTAGGTACGTACAATAATTTATTTATTTGATAGTCAGTACTCAGCCCATACAATAAACATTGTTTTCGAAATAATATCATCATCATCAGCATCGTAAAAATAGATCTACTTTATTGTGACCACGGTGTCATGGTGATAACGGACGAAAGTGGCGGCGAAACGCATTAGCAATCACGGTATGACGTTTTCGATATGAGCTCCAGTTACAGACATGAATAATTATAAATAATTACTGAAAATTAGACATAACAAGTATCGGGTGATGCATTTTTCTAATAAACTGAATAGTTTTAGTGAATAACAACCTCTATATAAAATTAAAGATCATAAGATTATCTAAATATTTATATGGTTGATTTTTGATAAAATTATTAGAAGTAGAATGAACTTTAATGAACCAAAAATTTAAGTTCTTATAACTCGAATTCTAGTAATTTTATTCAAAATCGCCCATAATAATATTTAAATAATCTCATGATATTTAATTTTTTATAGAGGTCATTACACTAAAACTATTTAGATTTTCAGAAACGTACACTTTCCAAAACATGATTTACATGTAGAAAAATAACGGTATATTATCCTTTTAAGTATTTAAATTAATTTTCAATCAGAAAGCTATTTACCCTAAAAATACTATTTAAAAGTGTATAATATATACACATGTAAAATTAAATTTAAAAATGATATTATTTTTAATATATTTTTATTAATCATTTGGTATATTCATTAGGTATCATTAGGTATTCATCATTACGTATCATTTAATAATAATTAATTCAAAAGACATGGAAATTATTACACATGAATATTTTTTTAACATTTAAACAGGTATTCAATTTCTATATAATGTATACACTATACATATATTAATAATATAATATAATTTAATAGAAATAATATTAAAAAGTCCTTATGTCTTCAATAACTAATTAATGTACATTTATATACACAGTACAATAAGATATGACACAATTCATTGTTACCATTATTTTATCAAAATCTTTTGTAATCATAATATTGAACAGTATTTTTTTAATATTCTAATTAATTTTTTTATGTACTTAGGTATCTTGAAAATTAAATATAGGACTATAACTCATTGAACTAATGTAAACAACCATAATAATATTATTAATAGCTAATTATTACCAATTACCCATAAGTATAACTTACTATACTTACTATATTATTTTGACATTATAACATATAAATTATAAATGTTAACATGATATAATAGGTACCTATTATGTTATATTCATAATATGTACCTTTATGTATTTGATCATCACGTCTCATTATCGTGACAAACTTTAAACGGTACATGTTTTGAGTGTTTTGACCCGTAATTGAAAGTAGCGAACCGGTTTTTTTTATTTTTATAAATTTTAATTGTAAATTAAATAAATAAATGTAATTAATGGGAAAATGTAAGTGATACCCTTTTTTTGTCTGCTTTATTGCCGTTTAAAAAGTAATTTCCTTGTTGTACCGTTTTAGATTCTAAGCGAAGCGAGAAAGTTTTTGATTTTACAATAATTGTTTATAAAAATGTTTATTCCTGTAAGAAAGTCTTTGACCAGGGGGAACCGAAAAGGAACTTTTACGTTATTATTATGATATCAATAGGAAATCAATTCTAGGTGGTACTTTGTAACGTTGTAGACAAATAGGATACCCTAGTTTTCATTTTTAGTACTTATCCAAATATTAATAATTGGTACAGCGCGACCCCCAGATAATCTCGCGTGGTCGAAACCATTGTCGATTCGCGCTCCACGAACATATATGTTCCCTACCCTCGGCACGCACCGCGCGTAAATCATCCTAAGCGAAACTTGTTATGTGACGGCCAATAACCCCCGTCAACCGCCGTCTCTAAATTTTGGTTTGACGACCGACTTTCGTCGTCGTCGTGCGACCGGATCGCTCTCGTTCCCCAACCGCCGATCGAGCACCACCACACGCCAGTATCAATTTTAAAAGTCGGTTTTTACTGTTTTTTGTCTCCTACATTTTTCCTCCATGGTATATCAATTGATCACTATGGAGTAGATCACAATCGTGCCCCAGAGACATCTGAGATGGGAAAACTCGCCGAATTTCTGTTTTGGAGTTTTCGAATAATTTTGGAAAATTTTATGCTGGTTGTAGATCAGACGCAATCTCAATTATTCAAAATATTAAATAAATAAATAAATAAAAACGGGCTTATAATGAAACTAAATTACTGATCTCCTATGAATGGACTAAAATGATAATGTATTATTCCAAAGAAAATTTATTGGAAACTCTTTTAAAAAAAAGCTACGTAACGAGTTAAGAATTACATTTTAAATCACATTTCATTTGAAAATAGTTATACAAAATAAAACATGTACTAATAATTAAAACAAATAACTTCAGTCTATAAATAGAAAAAAACAACACTATAGTCTAGTTAAGATTGAGTATTTACAATATTACTCTAAAATCTAATATATTATGTGATATTATTTATTACAATTATAATAAAAAAACAAAATGAAAATATATTGGAGACTTAAAATTAATATAATTTATACGACTATACAAGTATTAATAACACAACACAAGAAATTTTCTATATTCAATGAAATGGAATATATAGATCCCAGGAAACATTTTAAATGTGGTGTTGTTAAAGCTAGGGGCGTTTCTCTTCTAACTATTACTACAAAAATACTTCTATACTTAAAGTCGTCAACTTTTTTTCTAATTATTACTATGAAAATTGGTTGCAATTATATTTTATGGCGGTGCATTAGACTCTAAGAATTAATGACATGTCGTTGAATGTAAAAAATAAATTATTGCTTTATTTGAAAGATTGTAATTTTTTTGCTCTTCAAATTTATGAGAGTACTGATATTGCGAACATGGCTCAATTACTGGCATTTATACGTTTCGATCGCAATGATGAAATTATTGAAGAGTTTTTGTTTTGTAAGCTTTTACAAACCCACACAACATCTGAAATTATTTTTACAACCATTAATGAATATTTGACTGAAATAGATCTGCCGTTGAGTAAATGTATAGGTTTTTGTTCTGATGGAGCTAGAGCAATGACTGGTAGGCTGACCGGAGTTTTAGCAAGAATAAAAAAAAGTTGCCCCAGTATGTAAAAATATGCATTGCATGATTCACCGGCAAGCATTAGCATCCAAAAACATGTCTAGAAGTTTAAAAGTAGTTCTTGATAGTGCTGTAAAAGTCGTAAATCTAATCAAAGCCAGACTTCTCAATTCAAGACTATTCACAGTATTATGTAACGAAATGGGCAGTACTCATAACTCCCTTCTTCTCCATACAGAAGTAAGGTGGCTTTCACGAGGAAAAGTCCTCACTAGGCTAATCGAACTAAGGTCGGAAGTTTTATTACTTCTGACTGATATTGATGAAGAAAAGTCTAAATTGTTTTGTGATGACGAATGGCTGTCAAGACTAACGTACATGGCTGACATATTTGACCGTTTAAATGTTCTAAATATGAGTCTGCAAGAATCAAACACAAACATATTTTATGCTAGTGATAAAATTAATGCATTCATGAGAAAGTTGGCAGATCAATTTTAAATAAGTGCTGATGCCATTCACAACCCCCCCCCCCCAACCACTAATGACATATTAAAGCCAATTAGAAAAAATAATTTAGACATATATAACAACGAATAAAAAAATCCTCAACTAAATTACTGAAATAAAATCTATAATGATTAACGAATGACATAATAAAGCTACGAAGATGGAATGATATTACATCATGATGAAGAATAATTCTATTATATATATAACTCTATTATAAAGTAGTTAAATAATTTGAACTGAAGTTGAAATTAAGGGACGAAACTCCACAGGAATGCTAAAAAATGTATGAATATCTTAATTGAAAATGATGCCGAAAAAGAATCTTATCCGGATTAAATCGTCTTGAAAAAAAATTTTAACAATTGAGAATACATTTTAATATTATAAATCAACCAAACAACGTAAAAAATACAAAAAACTGAATACATCTGTTTAAACATTTTTTATAATAATTATTTTCTTTATTGTCCAAACCTAACCCCCAAATAAAATAACTTTTATATTATAAAATATAAAATTATATTCAAAAAATTTTTTTTTAATACAATTATTTAGAGTAAATTGCATAAAATGCTTTCAAGTTACATTTTAATTTAGAAAACCATAACATTATTGGATGAAAAAGAAATTATTGTACAAAAAGGTCGTATTTTAAAAAACTATAAGATTATTTGTTCTAAGCTATTTATTAATTTTATGAAATACATTTTAAGTTTTAATGAATATAATACCTAGTAGCTACCTACATAATTTTAAAATCCAATATTTTTCAAACTAAAAATTAAATTAAATAGTTATAAACGTTTTTCTTAAAGTTCCTTAACCTATCATTAGTGGCTTTGGTTTTTTTGACCGTAATTTTTTTCCAATTTCTTAAATAATACACGTTTTGTACCTACTACTTGCACTACTTTTCTTCTCGATGCCTACTTTTTCGTCTACTTATATAGAGTTGTTTATTTGTAACTTATCATATTTTTATATCGCATATATAGAACAACATTGTTTAATTATATCATCTATGTAAAATAACCGATGACACGTGCACATTATTTATACTACTTTATAATATTTTATTTTTATATTTGGTACATCGAAGGTCAGTAGGTATAAACATGATGTTAATAGTAAGAAATCTCTATAGTACAATACTGTCAATACTTATATTCTTTATAGGACTATATCTTTGATGTACCTTTATTTTTACGCATTACAAAATCCATTCTAGTCTTTAAAAACAAAAATATAAAATTTAATTCAATAACATTATAAAATCTATATACGGCGGAAACTGGTACGCTTTTTAGAATATAGTCTTGTTTATCCTTAAAGTGTTTCCGATGCATAGGTTGATAAAGTATGTAATCCGAAAATTTATCGAACTTACTATTCTCGGATATTGAGTGCGACAGGTATTACACATCAAAATATTAAGAACCATCACGAAAGTCTGACGATTTGAAATACATTTACCGTTAAATATAATATGGGTGTAAAAATATAAATGTATAATAAAATATAATAGGTACCAACTCTGCATGTCATATTAAGTCGTTTAGACTTTTCGTTCTCAAATATTTATATAACTATTGTCGTCAGGTCGATATCATATTCTAAAGTTTGATTAAACATCGTTATACCTATGATAAAAGTTCACCCGAATAGTTCATTATAAAAAATATTACAGAAGTCCAACGATTTAAAAGTCATTATTATGAGATATAAAAAATGTAGTATTGGTACCTTCCCATTCTGTGAATCAGTGGCTTAGATTCAAATACTTAAATACGGACTCGTCACGGGGTATTATTAGTCTAAGGACTTATTAGCCCCGGCAATGATTGGTAAAGAAAAGGGATTTGTTAAGAGAATTAAGGTTACAAATGCTGAAATACTTTCATATCAATGTATAATTCATCAGACATTCCAGTGTGCTAAACTCAGTACAACACTGAAGGAAGTAATGAACGTAATGATCAAGTTGATTATTTTTTTGAGGTCCCAATCTTCTTTTCAGCACAGGCAGTTTAAAGAGTTTTTATCTAAATGTGATTCGGCGTATTCGGATTTACTTCAACATAACAATGTTCGTTAGTTGAGTAAAGTTAAAGTGATCGAAAGTTTTTGGAGTATAAAAGTAGAAGTAATCACGTTCTTGGTAAACTTGGATTCAGAAGAATCAAAGAAGTATCATAAATTCTTAACAAACAAGAGCAATAAGCTAGTTGTGGCTTTTTTAAAAGACATTCTTGCATATTTAAATTTACTTAATACTAAGTTACAAGGTAATAAAAATTTAATTTGCGATCAGATATCAAATGTATCTGCTTTTCGATGACAACTCAAAATATTTGAAAAAGATATTAAAAATAAAGATTGTATACATTTTCCAACAATCCTTGAATATAAAAAGAATTCCGACATGGACTGCAGAAAGTTTTTTGTCGGACTTTGGTGAAGAATTTGGTAAGCGATTCAAAGACTTTGCATAAATTGGAAAACTGTTGCAATTTTTAAAAAATCCTTATGAAGTTTCTCCAACTGGAGAATGGATCTGTTGAAGATCTGTTTGAGAAATGATCTACGAAACTGTTCAGACTTCCAAAATCTTTACTTTATATGGAAATTATTGATTTGCAAGAAGATATTTCATTGAAAATGTACAAAATTACGTTTACTGAAGATTTTTGGGCAAAGCATGTTTTGGATAAGTACATGAACTGTAAAACAGATACATATGTGAAACTTCATTCCCCAAAATGTCGTTTTTAAAAAATAATTATCGTTCAAGATTAACCGATCCTTGAAAACACTCTGCGCATTAGTTGTTCTCCAAGAGTACCAAATTTTAAAAAACTGGCTCAGGACAAGAAATGTCATTTTTCTCATTAAACTTTTAAGAATAAAATTGTGTTATTATTAGTATGAATATATAATTACCTAATAAATAATTAAATATTAAATAATTTGTCTTAAAATGTGTTTTTAATACAAAAATAAATACATTAATTATAAACTGATGTTTAAATTTTTTCTGGCCCTCGAAAATTTTTTTTCAAATTATCTGGACCGCCATAGAAATTAATTACCGACTCCTGGTCTAAGGTAATCTAAGGTCTATACCTTAAATTACCTTAGACAATACCTTAGTCAATAAGTTTTACAATATTCTTGAATTTTACATAAAAAACTGAAAGTATGATTTTCAAACATACTAAGTATTGAACTAAGTAATCACAAGTTCTCCAAGGTACCTACAGTATTATCCACTGTTTTATATTTAATAGATCTAGTCGCATCGGACAATTTAAATACACATGGTAAACTATTTTCATAGGCAGTCAATACGGCCTTGATTATTTTATTGTTTATATGATTTATTTATTTATTTATATTATATTTCTTTATATACTTCTTGTACATCGAATGCAGAAACTGATATGCTAATATATATGAATGGTCCTTAAATACAATTTAATACTTAATTTCAACAAAAATAAAAATATATAGCTTTTACTCAAGATAAAATAACTCATCTAAAAATTAACGAAACAATAATCCACCACCCAAACTGTAAATTAAAAAAAAAATAATTTATGTGATAATTAAAAACCGAAAAATATAAAATACCTCAGAATTATAGTTGAACAATAGCTAAAATAATCTTGTAGATAATTTAATTATCAAAATGAGAAAACTTAATGAATTTTGTTAGATTTTATACAACAATATGTAGCCCAAATTATTGAAATAAAAACATGAATTCATAATTTCATAATTACAATACTGTATGATAAATAAAAAATACCCATACTAAAAAGATGATAATCACTATTTACGTATTATCTTCCTAATTATAGGCTAGTTATCCAAATAATTAGTGTTGCATTTAGATATAAAAATAGATAAGTGAAACAGACATAAGTGGATGAGACTTTATATTTAATTAAGGAAAGTAGTAAGTACAGTAAAATCTCATGACTTATAATAACACATATTATTATAAGTCATAGTAAATTAATTAGAAATAAATCTTAATTATTTTTAATATATTTCTATAATTATCTTATAATGTTACAATTAAAGATAAGTTTAACAAATATGTATATACTATGCTATACTGAAACACAAAAACTTATATTTAATTTTAAGTTATTATTTTATAATAACTATAAATACATAATTTTAAATGAAATATCGTTAATTGAAAAAAAAAAGTTATAGTGACATAAGTAATATCAAAACAAATACCATATTCAAAATGCCATAACACTAATTTATCTTATATACATTATAATAAATGCATGTTAATAATAAAAATAAATTATGATAAATTAAATGCAAAAATACAGTCATCATAATTTTATATATAAAAAAATACATAACTTATAATTATTTTAATAATGATTTATATAGACAAAATTAAATTTTTAAATATACTTGGAAAAACTTAAAAATATATAATAACATTCATCTATAACAATACGTTGACAAAAGTTTACTGGATTAAGTCCAAAATCTATAATTTGTAAGACATTTAAATTATGAGCCGTTAAGATTTTTAAATATGCAAGTTTAGGCGCTATTTGTGATATAATAAAAAGTATCTTGGAATCATGTATTTATCCCACCGTGTATTATAAATTAAATGTGGGAAGAGTATAGGCATGTGGAATACAGATGACATTATAAATTTTCGGAAACTAAAATAATATCATATAAAAGTTAAATAAAATGTAATATAAAATACCTTATATGTAACTAGTAATTATTAATAATTATTTTTATTTTACAAAATAATTACTAAGTAATATAAATATTCGCATATGTAAGAAAATATATCCGGACAATTTTTTATATTTTTCTTGTCTTACTCGTATGTATTTTAGGTTATACAATACAAATATAATCTTATAGATGTTTGTATATTAGTTGAAAATAAATTAATCAAATTCGGTTTTGTACAATTAAAATACCTACTACCTACATTTGTTAAAAAAAACCATATTCGGATGGCAAAGTTTCTAGGCATTTTCTAGATTTTTGTATTGTGTATAAAATATAAATACCTATAATTTATACGTATCCGTGTAACGCGGAGTTAAGTTATTTTATTAATATTATGTATTATTATTTAACATTTTAAAAGACATTTTGCAAAGAAAAAGTTTTTAATAAGATACGGGCTAGTATTGGAAAAAGATTAACTTTTATTTTTGAATATTTAGTTGTAAACATTTATTCGCGTGACAAAAATACCAGTCCATTGTCTGTTAAAACAAAATTAAAATAATAACATTTAATAAAATTGGATATAAATAAAAAAAATAATCTTATTAGTATTTACTTGGCAATTTGTAGAACAATATTTCGCAGTTCGGCACTTTGGGCACATCAATTTTGCTTCATTATTACAATTGGTTGTAGAACACTGAAAAACAAACATCATTGAAATAATATTTAGAATGTTCATTGCATTTAGTATTGCATTTATACTAAATAAAATTATTATTTTGAAATACTCGCACATATTGCATGTACAATATATATGCATAATAGTGTTTAGTATATTTAGCGTGAATAATAGATTAGTTATCTAAAATTAGTCCAATATTAGACTCTAAAAACACATACATAAATCATACATATAGAGTGATTATATTTAGATATTACAGTTTATAATATCTGCATTCTGCATTCTACCTAGTTACTATTAATTTTGTTGTTCGTATTATTCTATTCATAGGTACGTGAAATCTGGCGGCCGTCCAAAATGCCCATGATAACTTTATCCTAAGCAGTACCTACTTAATTAGTAAACACTCATAATGATCTATATGAATATTATAAAATAATGATGTTCTATATTTATAAACCTACAACACGAACATTGATGGAACAACAATCACTGAAAAAATATGGAAATAGATACAATGCTATCTATTACATAACCCAATCAAATTAGACGAAAAACCGGTTCCGATATCGATATATAAGAAGCAAGCTGAATTTTTTTCATGCACCTAATTATACTACTATAAATAGCATGTAAAAAGTAATAGGTATAATGTTAGATTCAAAGGTTATTTGAGATCAAGTGTCACGAAAATGACCTTCTCGTAAATATCTCACTTATTATTAGTTATATAATAAAAAGCTGGAAAAAAATAAAAAATAAAAATTGTAGAGGAAAGAATTTTCTCTGCTCTCATCTACTTAATTTTGATATATTTTAATGCAATTTACACATAACAATAACAGATTATAAAATATAATGAAAATATAATTTTTGCTCAAGTTGATAACAACACTACATATCAAAGTTACTGGAGTGATTCAAATGACAATTTAATGATTCTAGGCAAAAAAATAAAATAATATAATTTAGAATTAATGGTTGCGAATATTTGGTTTACAATTTAAAAAATCCAATAAGCTTTATTATATAGGTACTCATATATATAATATAATATATTTATATTATATAATTATTTTAAATATAAACACCAAAGTTGATACATACCTTATATAATACGTAAAATGTTCTTGGTTTTGATATACTCACACTGAGATTAGAAAATGGGTTTAGCGTTATTGTTTTAACTTGATTCGTTGAAGCGCTATTCAATTTTTTTTTTCTGCCGTTAATAGAATTATTATTAGGATTAGTTCTTTGAATAACTTCTGGCACTAATTTTAGTGATTTTAGATTTACGATCTCTACTACACTGTTAAGCGTATTATTTACAAAGGTTTTATCACTTAGTTGACTACTAGAAGGATAAATTTTATTTTTAAGTGTTGGATTATAAAACTGAGGTGATGCTGTTTGAGTTGATGAAGCACTTTCAACAGACGACGAAGCCATCACAGTTGTTCGAGGTACTGTACTTTTAATAGGAACAGAATAAGAAATGACTTGTTCTAGTGAACTGGAAAAGTCTTCATAAAAACTATTCGAATTTTCGGTTTCTGATGTGGGTTCTATTATAGCATTCTGTAGAGAATTGTTCTCATCATTCTTTGCAGAAGGTCTGAAAATATAACAACAATAAAATTAATAAATAAATAATTATTTCAATTCTAATTTACAATAAAAATTAAAAATCATTGTTATATTAAAATAAAATATTATTATGGCATTGAATTTATTATTATTATTATTATTGCAATTATTACTATTATCAAACATCAGATTAATCATAATATCATTAATATAAAATATATGAAAACAAAAAATTTTTCTACTGTAATAAATATAAATGTTATTATACCTATACAATATAGATACCTATATCTACATATTTGTACAAATATATTATATTTTAGATTCTGAGCAAAGATATAGTGATTTTTTAAAGAGACGTAAATCATATGTTATTTACGAAATGTAAAATAATTTTTCAAAAAATTTAATATATACATTTGTAAATTCATTTATAAGTAATAACTAGTAACCATATAAAGTATAATAATAATTAAACAAAAATTGATCATTCACATTTGAATTTTATTTCATAATAATGCATCACTGTCTTTGTATTATAAATTTATAACCCTCTATTATAAATCGTCCTTCTACTTTTCTGAATCATGATGAAAAGAAGTATCGTATATATTATTTTGTTTAAATTCAAATATTTTGAGAAATTCAAAATTTAAAATAGAACAGGCAAAGTAAACATTTTTTTTTTAAATAATAGATATATTAAATTTTTTTTTAAATATTTATATTGAAAAATGTATACAACTAATTTAAGACCCTAAATAAATATTATATCAATAACAATATACATTAATATAATTAAAGAGCATATGATATATAACTATATAGTGATAATTACCTTGAATCATGCATATTAGTTTCAGAAACCATAGGTTTATTTATAGATGTGCAGTTTTCTTTTTCAATCAATACTAGATTATTTATTATTTGCGATTTTGAGGATAGAACATTACTATCTAAAAATATATTTTTATAACGTTCAGAAGCGCAACTGTCTACAAACAATTGTCTATAATCCCGAATTTTTAGTTCACCAATTATAGGGTCGGGAACACTCGAAAATAATGTAGATTCTTCTTCTGCAACTTTCTTTGTAATATTCAAAGTATAAGTGTTTGATTTTATAACATCCTTAACAGTCTTCCTTGGACGTACGTAATGATAATTTTCTTTGATATAATCATCAAATTTTTCTCCATTATAATTCCTAAAATAAATTTAAAAATTACAATTTTATATCTTAATCATGATATCTTGAAGTGAGAATTAAAAATGAATGTAAAAATTACTCAAATAAACAAGTATTAAAAATTTTTCTTTTTTTAATATAATATAACTATTCCATTTTCAAATATTCTAATAACTTTTTTTTCAAATGTATCATTTAAATTTAATAATATAAATAATGATTTTTTAAATTAAATTCCTCACTAGTTTAATTATATAACATTAATTAATAACACAAAATTAAAGAGATACCTAGGTATCTGAAAACAAAATATTTTAATGCTACTAATATTAAATAATATGTCCAAAATAAATGGACAGATAATACATAAAATTATTAAATATCAAATTTAATTAGTAGGAAGTGAGTAATTAACAAGTTATAATTAATTAAGTAGCTGTTTTAAACTATATTTGCATATAGAAAGATTCATGATTACTAGTAATGTATGTTATAACATGCCATACAAAATTATTAATTTGTGTACCAATCAAAATCCTCGATACGTGAAAACATTTTAGATTTCTTATAAAATATATAAGAAATAAATGTTTTAGAACTTTTCTTAATTTCAAATGTATTTTTTAAATTATCTTTAATAAATTATATTTAAGTATGCATGATTTTAAATATAATTTACAATTCCCCAAATATTAAATTTTAAATTTAAAATTATTCGTAAACAAAGGAGCCCTCCTGTTAAATTTCTATCAATAGTACCTATTAAAATACCGTCATAAATGCAGTCTTTGTATTTTCTATATGGAGTGAGGTGAAATTTATCTTACCGTTATATATATATTACTATTGTATACCATAATATTATAAGTAGTTATTTATTTGTTTACCCAGGTACTCGTATTTTTAATTAATTATACCTATATGGTACATATTAATGTGTAAAGTTATTTCGATACTTACGATTTGTATTTATCTATGTCATCTTTTGCCAAATTTTGCACTACAACATTCGGCTTTTCTTTTATCATAATTTTATTAAAGCTTGAATCAATTTTCGATATTGATAATAAGTAGTGATTGGGTCTGTAACACAAATACACATGTATTCATTATTTAAATTGAATTTTTCATATTCCATAAGTAATTAATAATTTTTAGTATATACCAGATGTAAAAACAAAGTAGAATAAAACATAACATTGTATTGAAATACAATTTTCAGGAGGCCTATGGTAGTAAAATACATATTTTTTAAAATATTA
Source organism: Pemphigus obesinymphae (assembly GCA_025469235.1). Classification (NCBI taxonomy): domain Eukaryota; kingdom Metazoa; phylum Arthropoda; class Insecta; order Hemiptera; family Aphididae; genus Pemphigus; species Pemphigus obesinymphae. The sequence goes on along the minus strand of JAIPRL010001378.1, from coordinate 4,304 downwards.
AATTTTTAACTCTTACGACGTACGCATGCACAACAAAACTTGTGTATTTTTTTAAACGGCCACACAAGCATCAGATTTGGATTAAAGATTTTTTCAAGTCATTTTGACCTTTAAAACTAGGTTCTAAACCAAAAATGTATTAAATAACGGTCTTTCAAATGGAACTTCAACTGAATTTTTGAGAAAACTTGGAATATATTTAGAACATCATAGTTAAAACTTCGAAAATTCATTAGATAAATTTATCCAATAAATCATTATAAACTGTATTTATAATACCTACTACTATTATTATTATCTATAATTATCAATATTATTTTTAATTTTTTTTATTTGTATAATTATTATTATTAGAAAAACTAATAAGTGTTGTTATGTTTATTACTCAAGTTAGTATTAGTAAAATAATTTAAATTTAATATTATTAATTAACCTAACTCTAACCGTCGAAATATTTAGTATTAACTTAAAAAATGATCAAAAAATCGATGGTTTTTTATTAAAATTTGAAATTACCGTTGTTCAGTCAATTTGGGGTTTAGAATCTAGTTTAAAAGGTTAAAATGATTTGAAAAAATTGTTTAATCTGATGCTAAAAGTAAGTTTTGCCATTTAAAAAAATAAAAGTTTTATTGTGCAAGCGCCGCGCACTGTAAAAGTTAAAAGTTTGAAAAATGCACATAATATGTATTTTACTACCCCCTATGCTCTCTGATAAAATAATTTCAATACAAGGTCATCTGGCTACGATATTTAGTGTAACATTAAAAAATGATCACACTGTATAGTGTAATATAATTAATATAATATAATCAATTATATTATATTATATATATTATATTTATATTAATATATTATATTTATATTATATTATATTTAGTATATAATATAAATCAATTTATTGAAGTATTAATTATAATTTAACGCTGTTTCCGTCATAAGCTAACCAGCGTTTAAACACTGTAATATACCATAATTTGCCAAACGTCAACCTAGATAATTAAATTTTTTTCTCAAAATTTTAAGATAAGTTTTCTATTTTAATAGAATTATCTAAATAAACACACATATAAAATTTATAAGATATAAAACTGGTTAATAAACAATCAAAGTCCAACGCAAAAAAAAATATCTGAAAGGTGGGTGTATTTTTTGAAAAATTTATATTTGTATAAACAAATTATATTTCCTTTATATATTTTTATGTTATTTAGATATACGAGTAGATCCTATATAAAATAATTTTAAAAATTACTAAATACAGAAAAAATAGTTTTTTAAATGAAAAAATGTACATTTTATACAACCTATTTATTATATTATGAAAAAAAAATATATTTCTAAAGTATTCAAAAGAAGATTGTAGGTAACAACTAGTTTCGGCTGTAAGTCATCATCAGATTACCAATACTTTAGGTTTTCTTTTCTATATATAATTTTTTTATAGTGTATATACTATATATACATTGTTATTTTTTGGAATATATATTTATTTGTATTTTTTATAAGTATTTAATTTATAATTAATTGATTTTTCAGTTTTTATATTTTAAATGTTTAAATATACCTATATTATTTCAATAGAATATTTTTTATGAACTAGTTTGTACTTTAAAAATTGTATTTTTCGATTTTTTTTTTTTAGTTTCATAATGCGTAAAAGAAATGTACTAAGTACTAATATATTTTTTTTAATTGTACCAAATTTTCCTTAAAATGGTTATATAATGTTTTATCTTATCTTTCAAACTAAATAATAATAATACACTATAATGTCTAATTAGTGAAAGATAATGGACCAATTTCGACCATCCGTATTTTTATGATTATAATATATATAATTTATATAATTTTTTTGTTTTTTCTTTATTACAATTAAATTTTTAGTATATGATGAAATGTATAATATTGAATTATTTCCTAAAGTATAATGATCATATACTTCTTTAATTATAACTTTCTTGATAAATGTAATTTTTTTTTTAATGTACAGGAGGTTACGAATTAAAAATTTTAATGGCGTGGCTTAATATATGTATACTATTTATGAAAAATAATTGTTAGTTTCTATACAATTTTATTATTAAATTTACTAAATTACAATAAATAAAATACTGTATTCAAATGGTGGAATTATGACCGTTTATCTAATTGAAGGGCTTGCTGCAACAACCAGATAACTCCATATTTATAAATTTTACAAGAAAGAAAAAATACTGTTCATATACTTTCAAAATGTTCAATTTACATTATTATATAACAATAATAATTATTGAAATTTTGTCTTTTGTTGTACTGCGCTCTTAGCACATGTAATCTTTCCAGGACCAAAATACGACCTTGCCTGCTCCATCTTTTTATTTCATAAAAGAAGATCCTGGGTTTTTTTTCTAGGTATTTTTACATTAATTTCTCAGTTAAGAGTTGTTAAGTAGAAATTTCAGAGTAAAATATTAGTTATCAAAATAATGGAAACTAAATAAAATGATTAAAATGTTTTTAAAAAAAGTCAGTCTCGTTAAAGTCGGGCTTCCGAGGGGTCACAAACTTTGGATTACCCCAATGGATTATACCCTTCATGGCAGAAGTTGATTGAAAATCAATTTGATAATTTCAGAATTGAATTAGAGATCGAACTTGCTTATCCATCATTCTAAAATTGTAAACGCCTCAAATATGTCATTTTTACAAATAATTCCTGTTTTTTTTTGTATATTTTGTAAAAGAATTTTAATTTCGGCGATTGCATTCGAACTTCCTATCATCACCTACTTCACAAGTGTTGTACATAATATTCGACCAAAATATTCTACAGTGATACAAACGTAGTAGTTGGAGTATATAAATTCTCGAGTAATGGTGTATGATTACAGGCATGTCAAAGGCGGTGAAATTTTTAAATTACCACAGCGCAATTTTATAACAGTCAGAATGGGCTCGGACTGATTTTAGTAACTTTTAACTTAACTTAACTTAATTTTTTAAACTATATTAATTAAACGAGTTAAGCAAATTCATTAACTTAGCCTTTGTAGTATTAGTAAGCTATGGAACAAGTTATACAAATTTACTGGATCGTCATTGGTCGACGTTACTTACTATTAAGTTTTCAGTGATTACACTGATAAAGAACCAGAGACTATCATGAATTATTTGTTGAATAAATTTTATTCAAAACAAACAGTACTGAATAACATTATATAGCGTACACATTATTTGGACTTACTACTTTCGGGTTTTTATATAAACATCAATTTGTGGGGGAAAACCAAACAGTTCTATGTTTGAATTTTTTAAAAATAGTTTTTCAATATTTCGTATTTTATACGAATAGTCTATCTTTTAAACTTACATTGGCAGGGGCGGACTGGCCCACCGGGACACCTGGAAGATTCCCGGTGGCCTGGTATAATTATTAACAAAATGGCCCGTAATTAATTTTCCATTCGAAAATCATTAATTTTTAAAACAAATAAATAAATATATACGAGTAGGTACCTATACGGCTATACACACACGATCATGACTAATCGCGCAGGTAAAACCACGCGCCGTTCGCCATTGTCACCCGAACAACTTTTGTATACAGAGCGCATGCCATTTATGGTATGCCTACACTATATACCTACTATTCGCTGTTCGCATTCATTTGGGGTAGCGCTGTATAGTAGTGACCAAATTTTTCGAAAACCATGAGCTGGACGACGTTACCGCCGCCGGGTCATTATCCAAAAGTGCAGCAAGTATATTAGGTACCAACCAAGGGCGTAGGTAAGGGGGGGGGGGGTTTAGGGGGTTCAAACCCCCCCCATTGAAAACTAAATTTACCCTAGATAAAATTAAACTAAAAAATATAAATGGGTTTCTAACTAAAATATTTTTATCCATTTATTTAATTTACCATTTTAATACTATTATTTTATTGGAAATAAAAATCTTTTATAAAGGTACCTAATATATGTAGATAATAAAGTAATAATCTAATAAGTTTTTATTATTTATAATTAATAATATAATATTATACATGTTTTTATTCAGAATTCTTTGAAATAAATATTCCTAGGAAGTCCATTGAAATATATCCAATATCATTTAACGTAAAAACCGTCTACAAATTACAATAAAGCCGTTCATACCATAGAGTATAGCCCGTATAGGCACTATCTATGGACGACTAAAATATCGTAGTGTGATTTGGGCCTATTATTGTTGTACGTACCGATTTATAATCAACTTTCAACAATAAAATATAATATACTCATAATTTTATTTAGTATTTATCATTTTTCTCGAGTTGTCGAAGA